>PVIJ01014366.1:0-41106 GCA_004024925.1 Scalopus aquaticus | reverse complement strand
ACTTATAACAGGAATATAGGGGAGCCAAATAAGAAAGCAACATTCAGCAGGGAAGGAGGGGAGGGGGAGGGCTCAAAAGGGGGGAGGAGGGGAGCATGGAGGACTATGGTGATGGCTCCACGGGTGAACAGGTGGTGGTAACTTATGGGGAATACATAATAATGTAAAAGATACGAATAACAAAAATAAATATTATATTTAAAAAAAAATAAAGATATAGTTCCTGGAAATTCTGCTTTCTGAATTTTAAGCTATTAGATCATAAAAGTCTACAATACGAGAATACATGACTGACGCTAAAATAATACATTCTTACTTTAAGATAAATGCTGAGAAAGGAAAGAGATTACAGAGAAGTTTCAAAAGATTATTAGATCAGAACCAACAAAAAGAACAGACACTTCCTTTCTTTCTCTTAAGCCATAGAGAATCCCAAAACCATAAATGAGCTCAGCCCAAAAAAGATTCTGTTTTCTCACTACCCAAAGCCCTGAAAAAACACCAGACATACCTACACCCACACACAAATTCACTCAAGAGGTGACACTTACTAAAAAGAATGTGTACAAGTCTTTTCTCTCAAGTATAAGCCATCAATGCTGAAAAAGGACATGGGGAGAGGTAGTAAGTGGGTAAAACTTCCAAAGGAAGCTGCCAACCTCTCAACGGTCATTGTCTGCTTATGGAATACTTGTGAAACTTACATTCACAGACACTATCAGTAAGGTTGATAATAACACTACTGAAATAGTGTTACACAACTACTTACACAAACAAGCACTAATAATAACGTGTAACTTTTAAAAATGAACAAAACCTCTTATTTCTACAGTCGCTTCTATTATTGTAATAACCAGTAATGGTACCAACCCAGATGTCTTTTTACATGAGATACCACATTCCGATTTGTATTCAAAGAGTACTAAAGAAACTCAGACCATCCTACGCCTCAGGTATATAATTTTATTTTCAAATGCCCTACTATTTATTATTGTACAGTGCTACAAAATTCCAAAAGTGTGACAAAAGTTCAAAAGTGAAATTTAAACTTTACAAGTTTTAATACACTTGACAGCAACTTTGAGCATGTAAAAATCAATGAAGTAAATGTCATTCTTTGGAATTCATTTTTTTTTGATTCTCACTTTTTAAATTGCTATGATATTTTCTACTTTCAAGTGAGATTTTTTTTTCATTGAAATATTATAATCATAGACTCTGAAGTGACTTAAAGATCACTTTTCAATTTCCAGATTTATTAAGGTAGGGTATGAAGGAGAGTTGTGTATCTGAGATAACACTTTCAAAGTAATTTTAAAAGTATATCCATCCATCTCCCCAACTAATAAGATGATGATAAGCCTGTTCCATCCAGAAGCATTAAAAGAAACAAGGCTGGTAATATCATAATAAAATTCTCTAGGCATGTTTCTCAAGCTTCATAAATTAGAAAATATTTGCTCATTCATTCATAGCCTCTTTACTGAAAGTATTAACTGCTTTCTCCTATTGAGCTTGGACATAAAATTAACATTTTAATGCACATAGGAAATTTTATTGTGTTGCCGTATCACACTTAGTGGAATATTTCCTTAATGTTGACTTTTTGTTGTTTTATTGGTTTGCTGTTTCTGTTTTACTGCCTTAGATATTACTGCATGGAAGAGAGGACATATCTTTATAACATCTTCTCTTTGATAGTCCTGCTCAAGGATTAATCCTCCATTCTTCCAACTCCCACCTTGAGACTGTCTACCTCCACTACTCTGACTACCACCTGACCTTGAGCTACTTCCCCCTAGTGTGTCTGGATTCAGGCTTTTCATCCTGGCTTCCACATGCACCACAGCAGCCTATGTATCTATGTGATCACCGCCGTCACAGCGTGGCCTGAAATAATGGTCCCATTAATACCGATAATGAGATGAAGAGTTTATCAGACAAAGTGAGGACTTGAGCCCAGGAACAGTTTGATGAGTTTTGCTCTGAGAGAACTGCTCCTAGTTCCAAGTATGAGCAAAATTATATAACTTAGGAAAGAAGGGGATAACCACTTTCTTACATTAAACAGTACAGTGAGCAAACAATACATTGATTTTAACAAGCATTTCTGGTTTTCATTCACAGGAACTGAAGTTTCAAACTTGCCCTGTTTTTCTGACTCGGAAGGTTGTTGACCCCTCTGTTTCCAGGAAGGCAAGACTTCAAGCAAATACACTTCATTCAAACTCTGTTCAGGACCTTCTTGACTAGGTACTCCTTGTTTTGATCTTCTTGTAACTGCATTCTTGTTAGCAACAGACATGAAGAGGTTGTTGATTTCATTTCCTCTGAACCACATAGATTTTTCTGTATGATTTTGTCACAGAACAGGCCAGCCAGTTCTGACTCTTATCTATGCAGGGGCTTTGAACTTCCTTTCTTCCAGTCAGGCCCAGGAGTGGAGTCCCAAAGTGCAATCCTGGCTCTCAACAGTTACCTTACTGTGGAGTGATAAAGTGGGGTGAGGGGCGTGGCACACTGAGTTGCTCGTGAAGAGGCGTAGGGTCAGGACAGGAATAAGCTCTAAGCAGATGATAACAAGTACTTGCACATTTCTTTTTTCTGGGGAGGAAACAGAGTATAGTGAGAGAAAGTTGACCTAAAAACTATTTGAGAAAAATAATGGTAGGGACAAGGATTGACAGTACAGAGAGATATTTTATTCCTTCCAAATCAAATTCGGACCACATCAACTTGCCAAAATACAAAGGTTATAACATGGCCATTATTTATTTTTAGTGACTTAAGTGTTAGTGCATTTCTCTGAATATCCATTTGGCAGTGATGATTTGGATCAGTCAGAGAGACAGCTAAAATTCATATTTAAACTGTATTGCAGTTTGGTTCACCTACCACATAAAGATGAAATCTTCATCCTTTATATTTTAACTCCCTTCATTTAAACACCATAAAATTATCAGTGGATTTTCAAAGAGCAGTTTCTAATGGAAATACACCATGGAGATCAATCAATGACAAATACAATTGATTTCAATAGATTCCTACTGAAGCAGCTGCTGTTAGGGTTTCTATAGGGATATGTTTTTAAAGTTGATTTTTAAGTTGAACGACTTTGATCGTATATTAGAAAATCAGAAAGATTCGTTGAATACATTTTAAGGTTCATTTTCTTTAATGTAAGAAAGATTTATTCAGATAGTATGGAGAGATACTCTCTTATAAATTGCTTTGATCTCACTGTTAAGAATCTTCATCCATAGGAGAAAGAAGGTCTATAAAGAAAAGCTCAGAGCTAATGAGAAGTGCGGGTTACTTCCTCTAAGCTCAGGATCAGTCCTCCTGAGATAGCTTGGTGGCATATACTAGGTCCCAATGTTGGTGACCAGACCAACTACTGATTAAACTACTGACTTTCTTCCTGTCTCCACTATGAAAATAACATTTGTTCAAGCTAGAAAGAAAAGTCAGGCAACCATCCAAAATGTGGATGGCTAACTTTATATGTAGAGGTCCAGATGGTATTTTAGGCTTTGCAAGCCACCCAGCCTCTATTATAATGATTCATTTTTGCAGTGGTAATACGCAAGTGGCCTTAGACAATATGTAAGCAAATGAGTATGGCTGTGTTCCATCAGAATTTTATTTATGAAGACTGAAATTTCATTTCATGAATTTATTCTTCTTTAACATATATAAACCATGATTCTTTTAGCTCTTGACACCTGCAAAAAAAAACATGTGTCACATTGCATTTGAACATGTGGCACATTGGATTTGATCCATGGGCTATAGTTTACCAATCCCAATTCTAAAGAATCAACAACAAAAAAATGAGAAGGTTGCTCAGCATCAAAAATGATCCAGTTCAGTAAGAATGGTAGGGCATGGAGCACATCAGCATTTCTTAGCATCTCTCTAAGGTTTTGATCCATGCTCATCTCTTCCTTTCCGGATTTCCCATAGTACTCAGTTTCAGTGTTGTCATACTGGAGGAATAGTTGTCTATATTATAACAATGGCGCCAATGTTTGAGCAGAGATGTCCCTGGTAGAAAAGCTTGGTTAAGATGGGCTCATTTGCTTCCTCCCAGGATATTTTCTCTTTTTTTTCCCCAAAGATTTATTTATTTATGCATACAAGAGCTGGGGTGTAGGTCAGAGAGGTGTGTGTGAGAGGGTGTGGTGGTGAGAGGACTCATCAGAGACAGAGTGGGGAGCAGAACAGGCAGATCGATGGAAATACACTGCTGAGGGGAGCAGCAGGTGAGCCAGGAGAGGTCTGCTGCACCATATGGGTTAGCTCCCTGGTCGGGGATCAAACTCATGCTGCAGTGGCTGCTTCATAGTGTTGAGACTTAACCCCTTGTGCCACCATGGAGGCCAACTCCCAGGATATTTTCTTTCTAAACTCTTTAGTCATATTTAGGAGGTTTTTGTGCTTAATTTTAATATAGGAGTCAGAAATTGTTTGACACTTCCTGACTCTTGTCTTTTATTGTTCTAAAGTTGCTATCACTTATAAACCTCTAAGTTTCTGATGAAGATGGCAAAGACAGGGAAACCAGGAATGTATCACGTAATTATTTTGAATATTTTACCACAAAATTTATAGATCAACATGAAGGTGGGATGGGACAGAATGACTATATATACTTTCATGTAATATGGTTTATATTATTAATTTATATTATAAATCAGTAAGTTTATGTGACAAATTTATTAATATAAAGTCACAAATTTCAATTATAAAAATTTATTATATATAAAAACAAAATATATACAATTAAAATTTAAAACTTAGGAATACGTATGAAATTTATACTTGGACACATTTAAATAAGTTTGTGTTTTACCACAAGATTTCCAATAAAATAATTTGTGGAAATAGAAAGTGCTTTGATGTGACCTTAAAATCACATATGTTTCACATTGTTATTCCCAAATTTAGATGATTGAAAACAGCATTCAAATTCATTCTTATTTTATGACCAACAGCACACATTATGATTCAGGTGGCTGGGAAAGAGAGCTATACAGCTGAGGATATCACTTTTTTTTTTTAACTTTTCATTTAACTTTTGTGTGATACATGTTGCCTGACAGAGAAATCAAATGAATGACAAAACCCTCTAGCAGCATAGCCTAAACCACTGGTTTCCCCAAGAAGAGGTGAATGTTTTTATTTCAGAGGTTATGAAGATGGTCCATTGAGGTATAGGGGGAAAATTATAATTTCTATTTATGTTTATCTGTAATGGAAACAAAAAGAAGGAAGTCAAGATTAACATTTACAATATATGCAAGTGTTATCATCACTCGCTCTCTCTGTCTGGTCCCCTGATATCAAGCCCATAGGCAAGGGATCCTATGAAAGAATGGGAAAGAATTCTGCAACGTGGCCCCTCACTCACATGTTACCTTCCACCTTGTTGCAGTTTAAGTAAACTCATTGTACTTATAGATTAAATTATTTAGATTAGTAACACTAACTTTATAAAATGAACAAGTGGCTTAAAAGGATGCCAGCAAATAAATTACAAGTTGAAAATATTGCTACTAATGCAAGCTCAAGCAAACCACAAAAAGATTACAGAGCTGTTGCTTCTCTTACTCCTAGAACAAGCTGTACATCATGTATAATAATAGATTAAGGACAAGGACACCCTAATTCAATCCAACAAAAAGTCAGCCAAAGAAGCTCAAATTATCAAGAAGATAAACAGCAGATTTATATCTATAGTTGTTAATGGAGAAACTATTTCTGCATGTGTTTAATGCTTCAAGAAATTATCTGATGACAACATAAAGCTATCACACTAATAATAAATTTTAAAATGTGTTTCTCTTTATTTTAACCTTTTTAAAAGTCAGTATTTTGTCATTTATGTAATAAATTAGTACAGAATAATGAATATGTCATTTATAAATTCATTTCCCAAGATGCATATCTAGGATATGTGATCAAAAGCTTTTTTAAATAGAAAGGGTTGCACAATCAAGAACTTTTAAAGAAAGTTTTTAAAGAACCAGCTCAAACAAATAAATGAAACCTCATGAAACAATGATTAATTTTATTTCCTGTGTACATTGTCAACAGGAAAAGTATGTTTAATTTTACACCTTGAAATAGTATGCCTTATATGACCATAACACCAGACTCCTACAACATACAAATGTACATTGACACCAGAAATTTGCAACCAATCTGACTTCTGATTAATATTAAAATAACCTATTATCAACAAGAATTTGGAAAATATTTTTATGTAATACCAACTGCAGTATTTTTCAAAATGCATGCAGGGCATGTACCTTATAGACTACAAACATCACAGAGAATAAAATGCAATACCAAGCAAACTTCCAATAAGAATTTAAAAATAAATTGACAAGTGTATTCTAAAACTTATGTAAAAATATGGACGACCCAAAATAATTTTTTGTGAAGAACAAAGTTAGGACACTTAAACTATCTGACTTCAAGACACCCTATAAAGTGACAGTAATCAAGAGGATGATATTGGCAGGAGGGTAGACAAATAGTTCAGTGGAATAAGACAGACCAGAAATAAACCCACTTATATGTGATCTGTTAATTTTCAACAAAGATATAGGAGTAATTCAGTGGGAAAGATTTTATTTTTTCACCAATGATACTGGGCAAACAATTGGATCTCCATGAGGTGAAAAATGTATCCTTAAACTTCACCACTTCTAAGTACAGCAAGGAAAGACGGAAAAAGCAGATCACTCCAGACTGGTAGATGGCAGGTTCAATAAGCAAGGAAGCTTAGTTATAAGCCTTGTTAGATTTCCACATCTGCATACCAGGATCTTAAGTGTTTTCTAAAAGGACTTAACTGGGTTCAGTTACCTGCACTGAATGGTCTCAACAAAACATTGCTCCTTAGCAATATGTACTTGCTCCAACTGTGGGGGTGTAGACAGAATGTACATTCCCAAGTCAGAGAAACGGTTAAGGAACCTCTGATGGCCCAGGTCTGGCTCCCAGGTCAACTGCTGGTCACATCCTCTCAATGACCTACTCCAACACTAGTTGTCTAGTGTTTTGATAATTATCTACTTCTCTCAGTGGACTAAGTTCCATGAGAGGTGGGTCATATCCCTTCTATTAACTATGTATCCAAGGCATATTGTACTTTGCCTGACTCAAAGAAGATACTTGATAATACTTATTGAATAAATGAGTAAATGAGTAAATGAGTAGTCATTTATATTCCATTACCTCCCCTACATACACATTTTCCTTAACTAAACCCATAGTCAACAAGTCTCTTGATTTCATTTACCCTAAAACTCAATCCATTATAATATAAATGAAATCCAGATGTTTTCTGGGAATCATTAGACTCTGCAATCTAGACAGAATCTCTTGAAAACAATTCATAGACAAAATAATACACAATCTAGATTCATTCTAAGGTCTGGTCTGTTCTAAATCTGTATTTAGAAACCCACCTTAATTGGGTAGAAATATATTTGCTTCCATGTAACCTTCTAACCCAGAAATTGTTCAATACCTTAAAGACCTTTGAGTGAGGGACCTCAGAGATTCAGCTGACTGAACATCATGTATTCAATTCACAACTGTCTTGTTTGAGTTATGTTTTTTGTTGTTAGAAATCAAGCATAGGAGACTGTGATCGATTTCAGGAATAAAAATTGGTTGCATAACTGAAGTAGAAAAACAACCCATAAGCTAATTTACAATGGAAGCATTAAACCCCACAGTTTAAGGATTAAATTGCTGAAAGTGCTTAGTACTCCATCTTGCCCCCAATACCACTAGAGAATGGTGAGGACAGAAACACATCTATTGTACATGGTGTGTGATTGATATATGCCTGTGAATCCAAAAATTCAGTACTTTCTTGACTGAGCCTTAGGCTACCCCAAGTGCTAAAGTAGATTACAGAGGAGAATCTGCCCCCAAGGACAAAAGAGATGGTAAGAATTGAGAACTGTGACTCGGAGCATGTGCAAAGGTAGAAGCAGTAGAAGCCAGAAATTCTACCTGAATCATGACATTGAGGTTCTGAGAGGATGCCTTTCTTTTTTTTTCCCCCTTTTTATTAAGATATTAATTTTTTAGAATGGTTTTATATACAGAAATTTCCCATCCTAAACCCCCCTCTTCCCCTCCCCACCCCCACAGCATCTCCCATTATCAACATTCCCCACCAGAGTGGCGCATTTGTTGCAATTCATGAATCTACATTCACACATAATCACACAAAGTCCGTAGTCCACAGTTCATGCTTGGTTCTGTACATTCTGTGGTTTGGGAGAAATCTATTAATGTCATGTACCCATCGTGATTAAATCATACAGCAGATTTTCATTGCCCTAAAAACCCTCTGCTTATTCATTCTCCCCCTCCACACCCTGAGCAAACACTGACCTTTTAACTGTCTCTAGAGTTTTCTCTTTCAGAATGTTACATAGTTGGAATCACACAGGATGTAGTCTTTTCAGATTGGCTTCTTTGGCAACTTATTTTTTATACTCCAAAGACTGTTAAGAGTAGAGTATTAAATGGTATACAGATAGTTTCTTTGGAGCCAGAATTGACTCAGGAAATGGGATTAAGGTAAGAATTAATGGATCTAGCTCTGAGGAATTGGGGAAGACAGAGGCCAATTAAATATGGACTGGGCTCATGCAGGGACACACAGTGGGAATAATAATCATGCTCAGCAAGGGAAGGACTTTGAGAATGGACAGTAGAACTGGCGGCAAGGAAAGGAATGACAAAAAAAAAATGAGGAAAGAAAATGAGGGGAGGTTATAATTGTCCACAGTGTGTTGGATACTAAATAGAACCTTGAGATTTCAACACAGAGGAGCTTAATAATAACGTGTTTTTTCCCTCTTCTAAATTTTTTCCTGTCACATTTTTCAGTTATGACTGAAAATGGCTCTAGAATAGATAGTTTCAGGTGTGATTATCACATTTGAAGGAAGTCAGCTGTTACAGTCTAAAAGAGGGCAGAGAGGCTTTCTCAGCTCTTTAACTACATACAGCAGTCTATTAATGGTGATTGCCTTTCAGTAACAGGAAGAATGGTCTAAATAGCCCCAATTTAAGCTCTTTTTAAATTTGGTTACTTTCAGAAAAATGACCAACTCTGGTCAAATCATATCTACTTTAAGATAACTTGGCCTTCAACTAAATATGTAAACTGAACCTTCTGTCAAAGCACTAAGCATCTGGTTAAAGGTTGGCTATTTTTAAAAGTGAAAATATTCAGTGCATTTATTAAAAACAAGGCATGACTATGTTAGCCTTTTTAAAATACACGACTCTAATAGAAAATTTACAAAAATGTCATTTTGTGTAATGGGCAAAATGGTTTTTGGGGTATTGTACCAAATATTTTGGAATAGAGTAGAAATTGATGTTGAAATGATTATAATTTTAGAAAAGATGATCATTCTTCATTTCAAAAGCTATAATTAAAAAATGCAAATTACCAAATAGAATGAATATACATAGAACTTCCAAACCTACAAGCACATGTATCTGATGTGTGATATTTTTCTTCTATATAGGTATGCATGCAAAAGTCTAGTGTTTCATTTTTTAACCATACATTTTATATTACTACATTGCATAACAATATCATCAGGGGGTTTTTTTGTTGTTGTTTTTTTAAGAGCTATTTTGTTTGGGTTTTATTTATTTAGTTTGGGTTGATTTGGATTGAATTTTGACAGTTAAGTTCTGGAAACACATACTTTTGTCAACATGAGTAAATCTCTCTTTCACCAGATGTTAAATTTCACAAGACTAAAGGCAACATCTAAGATTTTCTCTACAGATGCCATTAGTACTGTTAATATTACTTCGACTGTAGGTCTCACTCTGGACATATACACAATTCCAATTATTCTGAAGAGAGCTGGGTAAATATGGCTTTTTATGTTGGCCGTTATAGAATAATGGATCAAGGTAACTCTCTCATTCCAGAAAGAGTGAAATACAGAATTTCATTTCATCTGCCATGTGTCTCAGGGTGGAAGTATAAAAATAATTTGTTGGACTTAAGCTACTAGGTCATTTCACTTTTACATCCACTAGAAATAATACCAGGATCTTGTAGATTTGGGTTCAAATCTTTATTCTACTACCCATTGTGAGCCCCTGGGCTAGATAAGTAACTTCTCTGATTCTTTCCCTATAAAATGAGAATGAAATTACCTTCTTCATAGCCCTAAATGGACTGACAGAGGTAAAGCAACTAACACAGGTCCTGAAAAGTATTTAGATCACATTTCTTTCCTATAAGAGGAAGTAGTGATAGATTTTAATGACTTCATTCATACCTTATAGAAATGGAATTTTGGCATGGCCTAGCACAGATTTTGGTGTGAATATCCCCTCTGACACTGATTCTCTTCTCATGGGGTCCTCTTGATTCCTTGGGGCCATCATATATAAAGATTGCCCACATCATGGCCCATTTTGGTATTCAGTTTTAGTCTGTTGCTCCTTCTCAAATTTTTAAACCCTGTGAGCTTCCACTATGTCCCTTTCACAAAAGCTTGTTCTTCCCTTTGAGCCCAGTGGTTATCTCATTATAAAACTCTGCATGTTCCTCTGCCATCCTGCTTGGCCACAAACTCTGGGAATACTTACCAGATGGTAACCACCTGAGAGCAGTGTTTCCTGTTTCTTAATAGAATGTCAGAATATACGTATGAGATTATTTAGACAAGGAGGCTTAATTATCCTGCCAAATAATTTATTTGGGAGCAGTTTTTAAAAATGTAAATAAAAAGTAAGTTAAATAAAATTATAGTAAACAAAAATAAATATAAAAAGTACCCATTGTCCCCCTCATCTTAATACAGTGACTATGAATATTTGAGGTATTTTACTTCATTTTTTTCAAATCATATTTTTTGCCACTTTAAAAATAATTATAGTCACACTACACATGGTCGTTCATATTCTACCTTTTTAGTCAACATTATTTCATATTAACTTCTCAGTGATTAATATGATTCATAATCATACTTTAATGTTTAGATTGCTCTAGTTAGATGATAGGTAGATAGATAAATAGATCTATTTATCTAGTGTTTTCTTTTTAGATGAAAATTTAAGTTGTTTCCAAGTTTTGACTATTATAGACAATATTATTATGAATATTTAATGCACAAAATTATTATCCTTATATTCATAATTTACCTTTTATGATTCTCAGAAGTGAAATTACTGGGTCAGAGTGGGTACATTTTTAAGGTTCATAACATAGTGGCCAAACAACATTCTAAAATGGATGTAAAAATTTATGCCATTGAACAAATTCTGTCTGAATTTTGGCTTTAAGTAGGAACAAGCACCACACAGAAATGGAAATTAAAGAACTTTTAAAGTGGTTTTTGAATCTTTCTCTTGGAAGGAAGTTTGATGTATATTCTGCCCAGCTTTGTCAGGTTTCTTCTGAGTAGATCTACCACTCAGATACATTAGTCATTTTGATATGCCCTTTGAAAAAAGATGCAGTTACAAGTAAATAGATGATAATTTACAACCAAGCACAAGACAGGTTACTGAAACTGTTTAAGATTTTGAGGAGAACGTGGTCTCCTGAGTCTCCAATTTTACTCCAGTTGTTTCATAACCACACACAAGTTCAATTTGTTTTCTTTCACTTCCTCTGGGAAAATTGCTACTTTACTGTCATTTGCTGAAAATGCCCCATGAACATTGCGCATCACTGCAATTACTTTGAAAGACATGCAAAGATAGGCGATCAAGAATATATGCTAATATATTTGTGCCCAGTAACTTTTACCTTAAAAATTAATTCCAGGGGGAATGCCTGTTGGCAGTAAATTCTCGAAAACAACTTAAAAGTTTCAACAGTGGAGAAATATATAATTCATGGGGCATCAACTGAGTAATAGTTGAAGCGACCCTGTCCAGTATCAACAACCTCTCTTCCCAGTAGTAATTCTCAAGTTAGACTTTACCACATTTCAACATATCAGTTAAATCTGATGTGATAGACACTATAAAGATACCCTGTGCTAAATGGAGTAAAGATGTCAAAATGGCACCATCCTCAAAATGGCTAAGGCTGTTGTTATAAATATATCGCTAGAAAGAAAAATTTCACAAAAATGTCTTTTGCCAGGAGAAAAATGTAAGGATTAAACCTGTGAATAAAAGTAGTCTTTCATCTTTTTTTCTGTCCTGATTCACTGTCAGTTCAGACGAATATCAAAGAACATTTGAGCTGAATAAAAAACTGAGTCAGAACAGAAGCTTAAAAATTACTTTGGTGGAGAGTAATAGTAGCCTATGCACATTGAAAAATGCAGCCTTTTTTTTTTTTACATAATTCTAGGTAAATTCAGTATTCATTAAATATTCATAACATAATTTTTGAAAAACAAATGAAAGTGGTTTATAGATATGTAATTATCATGGTGAAAAAAAATAGTAATATGCCATGATGATGAAAAATTGAAAAATATATATTTTCATTAATGATATTTGATAACATTTTTACTCTGATTTTTAAGGTCTTCATTCATCCAGCCAATATATATTTGGACCTACTATGTGTAGATATTGTTCTAAGTATGTTTCTTCAAAAAGAAAACTGAATTTAATGTTAGTCCATTAAAAATATATGACTGGTAAGGCAGGTCTGCAATAGGAAAATTATATAGGCCACTAAAAATCTAAAGTTTGGAATTTATGTATCCATTTAAATTTCATATATTCACATGAGAATATATGAAGTCCACGAATTACCAATGTCTATACAGGCTTCTGAAAATTAGTTTTTGCAATCTATGCTCAAAGACAAAAGGAAAATATAGTATAAAGAAAACCAAAACTTTGACAAACTCTATGGCCTAGGATTCCATGAGTTAAGGAAAGCAATAACTCCAAAGAGATAAAATGTAGCTATAACAAAATAAAAATTAGATCCTTTTTGTCATCCTATACCACAGAGTAAATTACTGGCCTAAAGGTTACCCCTTCCTTTAAAAAATATTTGCCAGAAAAGCAATGATGTGACTATGCAAAATCCATCTACGCATGCATTTCTGCTAGATAAGACAATTGTGGAAATCATTGTCCTTGAGTCTCTTAGGTCCTAACATATGTTTACTCCAAAGTCTAAGCATTTTTAATAAAATATTATTCTTTTGAAAGAAAGTTTTGCTTGGTGTTCCACAGGAAATATAAACAATTCATTAGAGAAGAATACAGCCCCTAGACTTGTAACACAGTGTTACGGGGAAGGGCAGCCTCCCCCAGCTCTCCAGAAGCCTTCCCCGTGATTGCGAACATAATCTTCTAGTTTCTCCTTCAGAGTTGCTCTTATCTTGACAATGTTTCTCCAGGCAGCTGTGGGTTCTGCTCTCAGTGCTGTGACCTCGCCCATGTTCATTACAGACAGTGAATCTTTGACAAAGTGCCTAAAAACTTTGGCAAAAGGCCCTGTATATATATTTAGGGGAAGGGGTCCACACATTTCTAGAAGCATCAGAACTGATTACCTTTGTATTTGAGCTCAGGGCAATTAATTGGTGGTAGAGATGGACCAGAATGCACTGACACCGACAGTAGCCTGTGTGGTTTAGCTCAGGTTCTCTTCTGCACAAAAGAGAAGTGAGATAAGAAGCTACTTTATGTGATTAGGGGAAAGGAAAATCCATACTTTCCATATGGGAATTTCTCCTGTGCTTCTTAATGAACACAGAGAGAAGTTGAGAGAGACTTTTAAGCTGTTAAAACTTCTAACATATTCTCTTTGGGGCTGGGAGAGTATGTATTTCCTAATTTCATCAGAGCCATTAATGACTTCAGTTCCTTCCTTTATCAACAAAGGAAGTGGAGGGATTCTTCATGCACTATGATTTTGAAGAGCATTAGACAACAGGAGGAATCATTTGTTATCATGCTGTGAAAAGGGGAAAAAATGTTCTTTGCACTCTAGAAATGATTCTTGCTGTTGGGATTCTAAGAGCTCTTTAAAGTCTACTCCAATGAAGAGTGCAAGTTTTAATTTCAATTGTAAACTAAGACAGAATGAAGGAAATGTCAAGGAGGCAGAGCCCCGCTCGTGTCTTTCTTTTCCATAATGTTTAACAGAGTCATTTCCTTACACAAATCACTGAGACCAAGAAAAGAAGTCAAATGCGAGATAAACAGACCAGAACCAGAAGGTAATGCTTGAATGTAAGCTAAGGAGCATTGTTCAATGTTCAGGTAAGTTGAAGTGCAGTAAAAGAAGGAAGGGACAATCAGGAAATGAAATAGCACAAGTTCTAGTGACCAGAAAAAACATCTCTATTAAGAGGCGCAGAAAAAAACAAACAATAAGGTAGATCACCATCTCCCTGTGCTGAGTCCGGGGCTATCACTCCATCATATTTCTTTCTTTTTTTTTTTTCTTTTTTTTTTTCTTTACATACGCAGCATACACCAGCTAATCCAGAGTAAATTTTATATTTCTTCCTCCAACTATCCCTCAGTCCTTTATAAATCCCCACCCACCCCAGAAACTGCATTATCCCTAATATTAAAATGATTTTAGCATTAGAGAACAAAGGCAGGTTAAAGTTCATAAAGTACTTTGGAAAATGAGATAAATGAATGGCCTCAAATATATTAAAGGAAATGGTTGTGCCATTTAGTGTCTGAGGGAAAAAAAAATCAGTTGTCTTCTCCTTGGTCTAGAAAAAAATGATAATGTCAAGAGAATGAGAAAATCAGCTACAGACTGGGAAAGGATAGTTGCAAAATACAAATCTGATAAAGGTTTGTTATCCCAAATCTATAAAGAACTCTTAAGAGTCAACTATCAATAAAAAAATATATAAACCCCAATTAAAATATGAGCCAAAGGTCTTAACAGACACCTTGCCAAAGAAATTAAAAGATGTTTCACAGCATTTGTTATCAGGAAGTTGAAAATGAAACAGTGAGGTTTTTGTACAACCCAGTTAGAATGGCCTAAACCCAGAGCACTGACACCACCAAAGGCTGATGAAAATACAGAGCAATAGGAACTCTGATTCATTTTTGATGGGAATGAAAAATGTTCTGGCTACTAAAGAAGATAAATTTGGCAGTTTTGTGCAGAACTAAATGCAATTCTCAATGTGTAATTGCCCTCCTAAATACTTACTCAATTAAGTTGAAAACTAACTCACGCCCAGCACATGAATGCTGATAGTAGCTTTATTCACAATCTCCAAAAGTTGGAACCAATTGCCACCACTTAATTCCAGAAGTGTTTTTGGAATCTGGATCCTGTGTGAAGCTAATGGGATTTGGTGGTGGAGAGGAAGCAAAGCAGGATATAAGCTATATAAACACAGTGTTGCAACCCCAAAGACAAGATTTTCATCCTCTCTAGATAATTACCATTCATAGACAGGATGGTGGAAGTAAAAAAGAGGCAAAGGGATTTCAGATCTTTTCTAGTGGCATCCTTAAACAGTAATCCACAAAAATTAATTAGCTTGCAGTGCTAATTTGTGCCAAGTTGGAAATACATACTGTCCACTGCAGAGCCTCTAGCCTCCCATTGTGCCACATCTACCTAGACAAGACACCTTTTGATGTGGTGTAGACCCTCTTAAATCTAAGGTAAGTAATGTTTCACTTAATTTAGAAAATAAAATCAATTTGTTTTGGAATAAACATATCTGGAATAACAATGTAACAAATCCAAACTTACACTACTTCAACAGATCACACTGACTTACTATCCTGTTTCTTCTGGAGCAGAATGTACAGGCCAACTGAGTATTGCCTGGGATTTCATGTTGCCTCTTTTCTGGATAAAGATGTAAGAAGAATAAAGAGTAGGTGGGATTATGAAGTTCTATCAACAGAAGAACTGCAGGAACTACAGACAGATGACACCCCTTAGAAAGGTAGTTCAGTATATGTTCCCCATGTATTTGATAGCAGAGGTAGCAGGGCCATGTTCTCTGGTATATGGGATGATTCAAATAGAAAAAATAGAAACTCCAGATAGCACCAGGAAAATTTCTGATACTAAATGGGAATGTTTTAAAATACATAGCTGGACCTTTTCCACACCAAATATAACCATGAGAGCCTTGGGAACCTCTCTGTCAATCTGAGATCTCAAAATAGCTTAGAAAACTGGAAATGGCCCACATTTACCATATTTTTCTGTTAACTTCTAAGAGAAGATGAGCTATATGCCCTCTTGTGGCAGGAAATAAAAGGGGGAAAAGGGTAAAAACTTTGTAGAATCATAAATCATTCAGGAGATTGAAACTGGCATTGAGGCATAGGCAGAATATTTTGTGGGAATATTATTTTCTTATTTATAATAGAAAAATGCTAAATGAATTATGTGGTCTAAAATAATGAACAAAGTGGTCTAAAAGATACTCATTTCAAAATGCCCAATGAAACATGACTGTATTAACTCACCCAGGAAGTCATTACTACCTCCCTGTCACCTTTCCTTCCCCTTTCTCCATATCTCACAATCAAAACATAGTGTTATAACCACATCTCATCTTCAATACTCTCCTCTCACAATGTATTGACTCTTTAGAATCCATGCCCTATTCCAGCTATTGTTAGTGGCTTTCATTTCCTCTATCCTTCTAAGCTGAATTTTATCTTAACTGGGCAGATAAACCACCAGAAATAAGCTGTTTGGAATATATTTCTAAGTTAAGTATAGAGATCAGGGATAAATAATACTAACTATGGATAATCTAATGGGAGTAGTAAAAATAAATGATTTCTTACTGGACTTGGTTATATAAATCTGATTACTAATATACTGATACTAATATCTGATACTAATATAATCTCAAACAAGAATCCAACTCTTAGCTAGAAATATAACACATAGTTGGGAAGTAATAAATCAGAGAACCAAGATTGAAACCTGTGTCTGTGTTCTTTCCAAAACTAAAGACATTTGCTTCTTTCAAATTCTCCCTTCTATTTTTTCTCAGATTAATTAATAATACTATTGAAAAATGGGTCATTCACTGTTCTCCCATTATGTCTATCCCTTCTTCTCTCTCACCGATCACTAGTTCTTTTCATGCTACCACCTGCTAGCAACATTCATAGCCAACCTGTCTTGTGTATTGCCATTGTTATATGGCTTTGAGGCTCTCGTGTGGCCTATTAGCTACATACTGGTATTCCTGTCTTTGCTCTTTTCTGGAAAGGGTCTCTTCTCCTTTTGTTACCCAGGAGATCAATTTAGTACATACTATTTCCTCACCATTTCTCACACTCACCAAGCTCATGATGTTGCCATCAACTAAAATACTCTTCTACCTCTGAATCCATAAAACCTCTATAAAACATTCTCTTCTCTCTGTAACATTTATCAGCCACACCACCTTCCCAAACCAGAATTTGAAGTTTCAGAATTTATCTCTAACATTTGTGCATATTTCTTATTTAGCATTTAATCATTTATGCTATAATTTGTTGTATACAGGCTTATTTTTCCTCAAGATTCTACAATATAGCACTAAGCATGTTGAATGGTGCTTTTGTACATAACTAAATAGTGAACAGTTTTGAAACACAAAATATTGTGATCACTCAAGTGGTGCTTATGTAAGATGGGCTAAATAATTGTTCATAAATGTTTCCAAATAAATTTCTTTAATGACTGACTAACAATAACCAATCTAGGAAAGCACAAACAGTATGGAGTTCTGATAATTTGATGTGATAGGGTACTTGTCTCAGGAAGTTCTGACCAGTAATTATAATAACCTTACAAATTTAGATCAGATTTCATCCAGAAGGACTCCTTGTAAGAAGTATATTAATGAGTCTAACTTATAAACTCTTGCAATAAATCAACTTGTATAGCAGTTGGCAGCAACAATTCTGTTTTATAGGAATCATGAAAGCCTTCCCTAAAAGGGTAAAATTATATTAGATAAAGTATATAAAACATTCCATAAATGTTAGGCAAATAAGGGTATTAGAGTGCCTCTATATAGAAAGAATGGATTTAAATCAAAAGCAAAAGAAAAATTGCTCCTTAAATTGGTTTAAAATTGCTATTTAAAATTAAAATAAGACACTGAACACATACAACTGTTTCTCTATTTCAACAAATAAACAAAAAAGAACTGGCATAGAATATCTGGGTCTTAAATAAGCATTTAAAGACATTACTTAGCAGGAACACTTAAACACTCTTATTTAAACAGTAATTGTTTTCCAAATATTAGTTTAAGAAAGAATTCCTCTCTAGATTGTTGGGGGGTTTTTTTGTTTTGTTTTTTTTTTAATCTTAGAGTATTTTACATTTATCAGCTTTGCCCTCCCCACTGGTCCCTCTGGTCAAATTATATTCGTGTCAGGACCCAGGAGAAACATTCTCCCCCGTTAGGAAAAGCATCTTAGCCCTGCCCCACCTGCACGCGTGGCAGCAGAGTTAATTGCTCCCCAGGCTGCTGTTCCTTTGCACCTTATAGACACCATTATTATAGTTGTTAGCACTTTTTATTATTCCTGTTTATTTGTATAGCTCACTCTTTTGCTAAACTGACAGCTCCATGCAGACAAGTACCTGTTCTATTACTGATAACAGGAACATGACTAAGAATTAACCTTCTAAGGTATCATGGTGGAATAGAAATAGATTGGAAGAACATAAGTGGATTCCAGCACTGCTCCTACAATCAGGGAAAAATTATGGCAGTGATTTTGTCTTGTCACTGACACACAATTAAAAAAAGTCCAGGCATTACAAGAACAGGGGCACTCAAGAAGTATTTGTTGAAATCATTAAATACCCTAACACTGAACTCTAATACCCCCAAGTATGGGAGGGGAGATGGGAGAAATATTGGAGGAAGTAGGGGAAATATATCTTTTACTAATACATATGATGAAACAATAGAGGGATATCCTAAACTTCGAATAAAGAATGAATTGTGTATACCCACCCTGAAACCTCAGGCTCGAATATTTCCTTGAAAAAAAAAAATGTAAGGTTGTGTTAAAACTTGAGCTGATTTTTTCAACCTGAGTCTGCTGAGAAGGCTTGATGTGTCCTCCCGAAGAAGTAGTATATCCTCAATGAAAGGGAGGAGGATTGGTTGAGAGTGCTAAGATACTGCTGAACTTCTTTGGGTTCAACAAAGCAAACAATGCTTTTGACTGAGCCTGTATCTCTTCCCAGGGCATAAAAAGAACCAGCCTGCCTTAAAGAACCAGGGGGGCCTCACAACTCCCTAAGACAAAGTTCCTTTACTGGGCCCTGGGGACCTTTTGAAAATCTGATGAAAAAAGTTTTATATATGTGTGTGTGTGTGTAGGTGTATATATATATACACACACGCATATATATATATATATATATATATCTCACATAGATATATGTTTTTTATACACATACACACATAAGATGATTTGTTTCATGGGAGGGGGTGAGGAACATATATGCACTTACTATTTTTTTAATGTCATGGGATTCCAGGGTTTCCCGAAGCCCATCTATCTGCATGAGAGTAGAGACCCCTGAAGAAGTCAGAAGCAGCTCCAGCAAAAGCAGCCATCCTGATGGGCTTTGAAAAAACAGCCAACACAACTCTCAGAGGCTGAGTGTGTTTTCAGAAGCCAGGTGAGTCCTCCAGCAGTTGAGCAGCAGCAGCTTTGGGAACCGAGTAAGTGGCTGCCAGGGGCTAAAAGCATTTGGGGACTCAAGGCCAGAGGCAAATATTCTTAGTTGCAGGACGTGATCCTGAAGCAAGAGGTCTGGAGTGGAGCTTCCCTGCTCTAATGATCTGCTAAATGGGGTTGCCTGGGGGCAGTTTCTAGGCACAGGAATGGGAGATGCTCTTTTTCATTTTCCCTCTTGGAATTTTCTCTCTGAAGAGACTTTGCAGGGAAGGAGTACAAATCTTTGAGGCTGTATTTTTGTAGTAGAGCATAACTCCACTACAAAATCTCATGAGAAAACTAATAGGTAACTGTATTAGTCAGAGGTCTCCAGAGAAACAGAAATAATATATATATGTGTGTGTGTATATATATATTTTTTTTCATTATATATATTTATGACACGTGAAGGCAGGTAATCTGTTTTATTAACTGATTTAAAAGTTAGTTTCATCTAGAAACACCCTCATGGACACATCCAGACTAATGTTTAACCAGTATCTGGGTACCCCATGGCCCACAAAGGAACCATTACAGTGACCTCAAGTGGAAAAATAACCAAAGAAACTTTCAGGAGAACCCAACCACAGTTCAGAGAAGGACGAAAACGCCTTCAGATCCTATTGCTGACTCGTGTGTATGTGTGTATTTGTGTGTGTTAAAAAGCATATTGATATTATACGATTTCTCTCTATCATAAGCAAAGAAAAACAACCTAAAAGTATGAATTTTTCCAAAATATAAGTACAGCAGTCCCCTGCCCCCCTTATAGCCAGAGGATTACAATCTTTCCTGGACCCCCAATGGATGCCTGAAATCACAGAACAGAACCTATGCATTTTATACTTTTCCTATGTATATATGCCTATGACAAAGTCTAATTTATAAATTGGACACAGGAAGAGATGAAAAATAATAACTAATGATAAAATAGAGGAATGATAATAATATACTGTAATAAAAGTTGTGTAAAAGTGGTCACTCTCTCTCCCACTCTAAATATCTTGATTATATGTAATATTTGCAGACCATAATTGACCACGAATATCTGAAACAGAGGTAAACAAAGCCTCAGTTCGGGGGGCAGAGGGCTACTGTAAAAATATTTACTTTCTATATGCCGTTTAAGATGGGGTATGCTTTGTATGTCTGTCCAGAATACATTGCAATGTCTGCCTTGCTGATCTTGCTTTTTGCAAAGGTTTGTTTTCTTCTTATTTGTTGTACATTTACTTCTGGGCCCATTATGATAATTTTTGGCGTTACACAATATTTATCTTGGCAGAAGTGGCCAATTTTTTGTGGAAATGTGTATGTAATAATCTAACTAATCATATCTTAAGTAGAGAAGATTTTGAAAGGACACATCTTTTCAAACTCTTGCTTAGATTTTAAAATGAGATCAAGGGTGATTCCTGAAAAGTATCAAATGTTTGACCATTTAGGAATTTGTGATCTTATTGCATGTGATAGTCAATTCCTTTGTCTATAAATTCCAGACACCAGAATTTGACTAACTGGCAATCACTCATGCTCAAGAAGAGGAGTAATTCAAACAACAGAAACAGTCTTAAACCATGGGAATTAGGTGTTCTGATCATTTGAGTTTTGTTTTTCGCAGCAGGATTTTCTGTATTTCACTGACATACACCACAGCCTTCTTCATGATTATATGTCAACTGCACAATGGGACACAGACCCTCAAACCCTACTTAGTATTTGGATATTAAATTAAAAGGGAGTTTTAGATAAGCCAGAAAGTAAATAAATCTTGTGCAGTTAATTTGAAATTGATTACACACAGTAAATCCTGCTTAAAGGAAAATGCTGATGGTGACGTTTATCAGCTAGGGCTCATGGAAACCAAAAGGATTAGAAAGTTCTCTGTAAGGGTCTTCACTTGCACCCCCAATATAACTCTAATGCACTTTGGTCCACTGCCACATAGGCTTTACCAGCGGAAGAGGACAGAATTTTTTTTAATAGTAATTTAAGGAAAATCCTCTGAGGCCCTTCTCCATTAGGTTCTGAAGACTGGATAAGGAAAAAAAGAAATTGGATTTTCATAATTGAATTTGAATTTGTTTTTCTGAGCTGTTATAATACATATCTTTATGGCAATTTATTTATTGGGAACATCTATACTTTTATGACTGGTTAAAATACAGAAAATTTCAGGTGTGGGGTAAAGCATGACGGTGGACTATCAGTTAGGAGAGACCCTGAAGTGGTCTCCAGCACAAGGTTCTTTCTTAAACATTCTCCTCCTTTCTTCGCCAACCTCTTCATTTCTCTGCTATTTCATCCTAACTGGCTATTCCCCCGTCTTTTCCTTTTCAGTGAAACTTGCTTCGTTATTTCAGTATCTCTATTTTTTCTTTCCCACTCCCATACTGTTCCTTTCTGCCATGACATCCTGGGAGGTAATGTGTCGTCTTTCTCATTACTTTCTTCCTCAGAAGATTCCCTTCTTAAAGGCCACATTATTCTGAGGTTGTGATACTTCAAGCTTCTTGTCATTGGTAGATTTTTCTCTTATTCAATCCTGGTCCCTGAGGGAAATGTCTCAAGTGATAATCTCTTAGCTAGTGATGAGGTGATATGGAGAAAGGAAGATCAGAAAATTAAGGGGACACAACAGCAAAAAGACAAATCAATGGCAAGTTTATTCAATACTGACTGTGCATCTCAGGGCAAGGAGCTGGTAATAGGTCACAACATCTAGAAATCACTTTGACAGTGTAACATCAGTCATGACTGAGAGCCAGGCCCCGTCTGTGCCTGGCGCCAGGCCTGTGGCACCAATTTATATCTCCCTTTAAGGGTCCTAGCTCCTGATAAATTCACTGATATAGGGTGTGCAAGGTCAGATACAACTAATACACAAGTTCACTTTCTAATTCCAGAAGCTGGACTGTTGACAAATAATAGAGATTATTTTCCTTCAAAGATTAAAAGTAGCTACGCTTAAGGAATATTGTCTATAAAAATCCTCCCTATTAAGGCTAGAATGAGGTCCATATAAATGGGATTATTCTTCACTTGGTGACAACAATTTGAGACAAAATTAATTTAATTTCCCCCTAAGTGTCTCTATCTTAAACTCAGAAAGACAGGAAATAAAGAGTTGGAACTCTTGAAGCACTATGAATCGTGAACTTTTTGTTCATGAGTCATTAAGTGTGTCTTTGTATTTCTTAATCTGAAGAGAATTTGGAGCATAGAGCAGTGACTAAGAAAAAAGCGATTGCAAAGCAGGCATTGTATCAATGGCAGAATTCCAGGGTGATAGTGGAAAACAACACTGTGACTGATTACAAAGTTAGATTGTTTTTCCATCAAAATTCCCTTTTATGAGATTCTCTTTCCATTAAGTAAACTCTATTCATTTTTTAAAAGTTAGATGACCTCTTTTAAGAATTCAATCTCCCCAACATTACCCATCTTTTTCTTTGTAATCAAATAGTGGTCTTGTATATCAGGGTAAAATTTAACTCCCATATCATCACATAGAATATAACACTAGGAAATCACTTTTAACAGGATACCCTTAATCTTAAGGGAAAATTTAAAATGTGGATGTACAGAATGTATAAGTAGAGTATTCTTTATAAAATGATAATCTTAAATGTAAGGCATTTAAAAAATACAATATAATATGACTACCCTGAGAGTCCCTAAGTTTACAAAACTTCGGAGAACCCCTTTCCTTTAATATCCAAATAATATTATCCAAATCTCTGTCTTGCATAACTGCAGACAATTCGTCATACCCCCCCCCTTTTAAATTTTACAGAGAAATCTGGAGAAGACTTGGACATTCTAATGGTCAGTCCTGGGTGTTGCAATCTATGTCTTGCTGTATGTAAGGCATTTTATTTGTTGTGGGCCAACATGTCAAGAACTGATGACATGGGGCCTCCCTGGTGGCGCAGCAGTTAAGCTCTGTGCTGTGGAGCTGTCAGTGGCGGTGACTGCGAGTTGGATGCCTGGCCAGGGAGATTCCCACATGGCGAGGCGGACCTCTCCTGCCTCACCCGCTGCTCCCCTCAGCAGTGTATTTCTGTCAGTCTGCCTGTTGTGCTCCTCGCTCTGTCTCTGGTGAACCCTCTCGCTGCCTCACACCTCTGGCCTGTAACCCAACTTGTATGCAAAAATAAATAAATTTTTAAAGAAAAAAAAAGAACTGATGACATCCCATGGACGGATGTTGCTGCCTTCACATTATTCTCAGAAGCAGAAGCAGCTACACTCACATCATAAGCTGATTATAACCGTGGTCAAAAAAGCATCTTGTAATTTCCCTTGACAAAGTTTAATCCTGGTCCCATGGTGAAGAAAGCTTAATTGAAAATTTATGTACAAGTTAAAGAATCAGAACAGTGGAAAAATTAAGATCAAATAATATTAGTGCTACCAGAATTCATAAAAAGTTCCCTACTTATCATCCCCTGACCTTTACCTCCTGACCCCCAGGGTGGATTCTGAAACCTTTGCAAATCAAAGCATTGTCCTGTCTTTTAGCATTCCCCAACCCTTCAGGTCTCCTGCTTCTATTATCCACCACCCAGTGGAAGCTAAGGGAGAGTTAGTCTAACAGTCTCTCACAATTGCTTGCTTTTCCAAAGTCACCACTTAACATAGCAGTTTCTTCTTTGTGTACAACTCTTCCATCAGACTTCCTCTGTAGTTCTCCTTTTTATAAGAAATAGTATAAAAATAAAGGAGAGATTCTACTCAAAAGTGAATCCTGCTTCCCCCACAAACTCTCCCCACCATCGACTTCATAAATAGTTGCCCATTTTTAAATGTCATCCAAGTGCACTTGTGTTGAATCACTGAAGTCAATGGAAGAGTGTTATTGAAAACTCAAATTATCAGACATGTCAATTTTCAAAGGAGGAAGGAAGAGAGTGATGGAGCGAGGAACTGAGGGAAAGAGAAATGTAGAACAATAATTCTAGGGCTGGAAAAGAAAAGAAAACAAAGCAAAGGACTCACTGTCTTACAAAATACAACTGGGATTGATATCCTGCATACCATTAGGAAATTTCAGAGTTATGTGTGTGTGTGTGTGTGTGTGAGTGTGTGTGTGTGTGTGTGTGTATTTTTACTGTGGTTGTGATATACACGGCTATACTGAATTCCCTAGAGCTTTCATAGTACATAACAGTGAAACCACATTATGTCCCTAATGATTGTAAATTTAACCAAATATAAGAAATTCCTGTATAGTGAAATACCAAAGTACAGCACCCTCCTTTGCCTGTTTTCTTCTCTAGATTGAAGCAGAGCAAAGGTTGACAGAAGAGAGCACCCCATCCTGATATTCTCTAAGTGTTTGCTCCAGGCTTCTCACATCAGGGTATTACTCCAAGTTATTTCACCAGGTTAACCCTTGACCATTGTGTTGCTAACAGACGATAATCTGGTCCAAAATACCACAACAGGGGCAAAGTCAGCCTGCTTGAGACCTGATTTTCCAGGTACTAAGTGAAGAAAGGAGGTGAGAGTACAGTATCACATCCACACTGATGGCAACTTAGTTTTTCAGTGACTTTCACATAAAGGAATTGAACTTCTTCCTGTTTACAAAACTCATGCTAGTCCCCAAACCTCCTCCACCAACCCTATCTCCTGCCCCAGCTCTTTTACGGACATTTCACATCTAAATATTTACAAATTAGGAAGAAATGGGAGAAATTTTAATGATTGCTCTATTTCCACATTGGATTGGCTTCTTCCTAGGACTAACACCAGTGTCCATAGCTGCAGGGATTCCTGTCAGAGATAAACACCCGAGGGTCTGATAAATCTGCTTTTAAAGGTTTGAAACAATAAACATGGTTTCATTAAAGACATCATCTTACTTGGAAGGACCAGACACAAGTATAAACATGAAAATGAGATTTATTTGCAGGAAAGTTTTTCACAGTGCTGTGACACATTTATAATCATACAAATCATGGAATCCTAGACTGGAAGGGAGTCCTCCCTTTTCAGACGAGCAAGTGAAGTTCAGAGATGATAAGTCTTTTATGCAAGGCCACACAAATGGTCAGTGTTAGGATTAAAACTCAGCTCCTCAGTTTCCCAAGTAAGTCCTCATCTATAGGTGCCAGTGAGCCTCACACAGTAGTAAACCTGAGGTCACTGACAGTGCTCTTCAAAAATGCGTGCTCCTAGGTCTCATTCTCAGAGATTCCTGTTTGGTAGGTCAAGAGTGGGACCTGGGAATATGTATTTCTACTGAGTGCCCCCTGGTGATTCAAGCACAGTGGACCACAGTCTGGGAAAGTGTACTTCTGGATCTGGCTACTGAAAAAGGCTCCAAGTTTTGCCCCCATTATCCACCTTTTCACTCTCTCCCCAGTTAGTCTCCTCACATTCCCCCCTTTGCCTGTGGTTTCATGATTACAACTAACTTGTCAGTCAATACCCCTCAAGTTCGTACTCCTCTTAACCCTGCATGCATTATAAATACTACGTAGTAGTTTGTGTGGGGGTGGGAATGGAAAGGACAGTCTCCCACAGAAAGAGAAACATCTTTTAAAGAACTATACAACTAATGTATGAATATATGTTCATTGACAAATCTAAATCATGCAGAAGAATGTAAATTAAAAGCAAAATTCTACCTTTGTCCCTCTCTTATTCTTGTCCCTCTCCCAAAGTTACTCATTGCTAGCTCTTGGGTGCATATCTTTCAGATTTTCCTATACACGTGCATGTACAGATACCCAGAGGGGTGTGCGTACTCTTTGTCCTTCTGCTTTGGAAAAGTTCTGCTCATGAAATGTTCTCGGCAAGTTCTTTTTCATCAGATTAGTGATAGAGGATAGTTCACCAGCACAGAAGCAATCAAGTTTAAATCAAGTACACCTCCTGATGTGACTGCTGCTGGTAATTACAGCATCTGCCCTTGATCTTTTTAGAAATGAAGACTCCCTGGACCTCGCTCACCTCTTCAAATACATTTTGGTCAGTAACTGGTGCTCCTCAGTCATTTACAAAATATCTGTGAGGATGCCAGCGGAAGAGGAAAGGGCTGGCAGTCACATCCTGTAAATGCGTGAATGCTATTATAGAGTTCTCACTCATGCGAACACAAGGTGCTAAATTAATTCAACTCATAAGCCCTACATGAGTGGGAATCTGTTGCCATGAGGAGCTGCATGAGCTAGGGTCAAGGGAGCAATAAGGATGCTGCTCTGTAGCCACACAAAATCCAGCATCCATTCTGCTTTTCCACCTTCCCCATCTTGCAGTCCAGCTGTCACCTACAGTACTGACTGGGCTCGCCCTCGTGAAGGTCACCCAAGACTTCTAATTGCTGAACCTCATTCTTGTGACTTCTGTAGCATTTTTCAGTTGAACATTTCTTTATACTGCAAAAGTTGCCCTCCCTTATTTCTCCTCTGGTCCTGCTGAAACTGAATATTCCATCTTTGCCAGTTTTTCTTAAATATTCTTTACTTCAGGAGTCCATCATAGGAATGCCTCTGTTCTTGCTCTTCCACTAGCTGGTGGAATTCATAAAACCCCAGAGCCTCAGCCATGCGACCCAAATCATCTTCTACCGCCTTATTTTAGACTAAGCTCACAGCTCATGGAATAGCATCTAGTGAGTCAGACACGCACGTCTAACAAAAAGTTGCTGTCTCCTTTATTATGGTTCCACCCAGCCTGTTCCCTGTACTCCCTGGATTACATGTACCAGTTAAGGATAAAGCAATATATCAGTTTCCTGAGTTAGAAACTTTATTGCCATTCCCCCTTCTCCCTTTATCTTATTCTTCTCATAAAATCCTATTTACTATTTATGTGCTTTTACTTATTTATTTACTCTACCACCTCCTTTTCCCTCAATGCTACGACCCTAGTCTTCATCATCTCCACTGGGACCAGTACCACGGTGCCCCAACGCATCTCTGCGTGAAGTCTTTTTCCTCTTCCAATTCCAAACCTTTTACACCAAAAATGTTCTTGTTTCTAAAACCTATAACATACACATCACTTTTATATAAGGGAGGAAAATAAAAGAGGATAGAAAATGCTGGGAGCATGGTTTAAGGTTTGGGAGAGAGCAATTCTAAATCAAAATGTCAAGGAATGACTTAGGATGACACAATTAGGGAAGTGTTTGTACTTCATGGGTGGCTTCCTACAAAATCTAGATAATTTGGGATACCAACCCTATCTTCCAATCCCTTCTTAGAAAAAGTAAAGGGGGGAGGGAGATAAGTGGTATATAATGATATGGTAAACAAAGAGACCTGCAACTCACAAAGAAACCTATAAAACACTACCTACCACATGCCAGGGGTTCAGAACAGGGACATAGTGTTGTCAATCTGGAGACACAAAGTTCACACTCCTCTTGGGGGATCTTCCAGCCTTTGTAAGAAAGAAAGCTTTGAAGCCTTAGGGCTTTGGGGGGAACTTTGGAAAAGAGTCTTCGGCAAGTTATGAGACAGGCTTGAACTTGAACTCTCCAGTCAGGCTGAGGCAGGCTTGGTAGTATGAAAAAGCTGCAGTAGCCCAGAGTTAAGAGTTATGCAATGAGAAATGAAACCAGCAGTAGGCTTGAGCAAGGTTCCTTTTAAGTTATATTTTAAGTTTTTGTTTGTCTCTCTCTTTTTCCCTTTCACAGGAGACATGGAACACAACCATAAACTAATTTCCTATTCTATGACTTGCAGTGTTTTTCACAATTGATTTTATATAACTATTTTTAAAATCCCCATGTCAGTGAATTTTTATGATGTAAGGTTGATGTGTGTCTTTAGAAAACACCATTTCCAGAATTATTTGTTTAGTGATATTTAGTTACACAACTATCAGATATAATTTAAAATGAAAGGGATGTTCTAAAAAAACTTTTTAGTTTTACACTATACCAAAATTTGGATCTTTAACTATCATATTTAATTGTTTAACTGATATTCTGGAAGGCTTCTCTGAGCTTCTTTTGCCATATAAGTGATAGAAATTATTCATGGGAGAATCATGAATAAAGTCATACCCACGGGCCAGACCCACAAAAGAATTGGCTTCTTAAACTTGGTCATTTTAAAAGTTTTATAAGTGTAATAAGTGTTAAAAGTGTAATAAGTGATGAAAACTACAGTCATCGTGTCACTTTGGAATTCTTTTTGCCATTATCAATGTTGTAACTTTATTCTGGAAATAAAAAGAAGATTATTCTGGAAATAAGATGATATAATATCACAGATTTAAACACTGAAAACTCCAGTCCTAGAACGTGAGCTAAAGAATAGACTTTTAATACCATATTTGTAAATGACATCGCTTGAAATGATTCCTTCAAATACGGCAGAACATTTATAAAGGAGAGAGAAGTGGGGTGATTTTTGTACAAATTGCCTCATTTATCTCATTCCTGAAGGCGATTAGAAGCAAGTGACTTGCTAGCAGACTGAGAACTGCCTTCCTTCTGAGCCTCCTTCCTTATTCCACACCTGGCATGCTGGAAGCTTGAGATTGAAGCATCTTGTCAAAAGTAGGCGCCAAGGCCCTCCCAAAGTCCTGGAACCGAGCACATCTGCTCAGGAAAGGACAGAGGCTGCCATGTGAGGCTTCTTGAGTTGCCTGCTCCCCACTCTGGGAAATACTCAAACTTGCCTTTCCCCCATCCTCACAGAGATGAAAGAAGAGAACAGAGGGAGCCACAGCTCCCACGATTGTTATAACACACTTCACTTTTTCTTATTGACAGTACTGGTATGTAGCACCATGAACTTCTTACCCAGTTCCTTGGCCTAAGTCCCTGATCCCTGGGCATTTTCCCTGTCTGAATTGTACATGTGGCAGTATTGGCAGTGTCTGGTAGTTTCACAAAAGTGGATCGTTAAAATTTCAAAAGTATTATGAGTCCACTGATCTCACTCTGGTAGCTTGAAATTTGCTGTGGTCGGTGGACTTATGCCAGGGGAATTGGCATGTGCTACAATTAATGCTTTCTCCTCTGCCAACCCTCTACCTCCTCTCTCATGCCCCACCACTATGTCTAACCCCTTACTGGTTAAACTTGGGGAACTTGCATGCTGAGCCCTGCTTTATCTAATTTCCATGGATGTATGATCAGCCATTTGTCTGTCTGCTAGGTGGTTAGTCCTGCCCTTTTCAACATAAACTATCCTGCTGTTCTTCATCTTAACATGGGAATGGACTCTGCTTCAAGAAGAGAGATAAATGTCCCTCTTGTCCAGAATATGATCTAGTTTCAGAGTATGAGTGAACCCGAGTCTACAGGTTGATTGCAGGCCCTAGCTCTTCAGCCTCCCCACCCCATCAAGGGATGTTCCTATATATCACTTTTGTCTAGAAGACCATGGATGTTTAATTGTGAAATGGTGCTTGAAGGCAGGTTAGAATTTGAGCATTAGAATTTGATTAGGAGAAAGAATGTTCCAGGTGAAAGTGTACGTGAACATTCCTAATGACTAAAGAATAGCAATTCCTTGACATTCCTAATAAAGACAATATGATATCTGGTTGGGGCCGCCCTGATGGTGCAGCGGGTGAGCGCTGCACTGTGGAACTGTCGGCAGCACGTGATGCGAGTTTGACACCCAGCGGGGGAGAATCCCACATGGTGCGGCAGACCTCTCCTGCCTCGTCCGCTGCTCCCCTCAGCAGTGTACTTCTGATCTGCCTGTTCTGCTCCCCACTCTGTCTCTGGTGAACCCTCTCGCCACCCCACGTCTCTGGCCTGTACCCCAGCCTGTATGTATAAATAAATAAATCTTAAAAAAAATATATGTGGTTGAGAATACATCTTTTGGAAACGTGCCAAAACATATCAAAAAAGAAAAACCATTTGGAGAAGAAAAATGTGTTTATTATCATTATAAAGTATAGATATATCTATCACTCTTTCAATTTCTACTATACTCTGCTGCAAGTTATTATTTCCTAAAACACAGAGCTCATCTTGACAAGAATATGCTCAATGCCTTTTATGGCTCCCTATAGTATAGCTTGCCAATTCAAGTTTAGTACATCAAAACCTGTTTGAGACTTGATCTGATCCCAGTTCACCTCTCCAACTATATTCTCACTACTGATCTTCACACAATGTTATTCAAGTCAACCTGAACTAGTCAAAATGATCTACAAGTATCTGGCATTGTTAGCCATCTCTGTTTGTGTACACATAGTTCCTTTCACCTGGAATGTTCTTTCTCCTAATCAAATTCCAATTCGCAAATTCTAACCTGCCTTCAAGTACTATTTTACCATTAAGCATCCATGGTCTTCTAGACAAAAGTGATATATAGGCACATCCCTTGAAAACGATGAGTTGCCCCAGGCAATTCATTTGGGATTTTTTTGTAATTCCATTTTTCAAATAATTATTTTCCTGTAATATCTGCAATTCTCTTAAGGCACTTAATACTTTATATTATAGTGGCATGAATTTCTCCACTCCTTTATCTGATTTTAAATTTTCTTTTATTCTAGAACATCTCACCACCCATAGCCCATATGATAATGTTATCAAATATTTATGTAAATGTGACTAGCATTAAATCAGGTAAGAAGAATCACAATTTTTAACATTATACCACACAGAATATTTATGTAACACTAAAATTGTTTATGTTTGGATTTTTCAAATTATGTATTTGTGTGCATGTAGTGTTATGCATTACAAGTATCGATTATATTGTTTAAATATTTATTCTTTTGTTAACATAAGGTCACTTATGTTAACTTATGTAAAAATACTCAATAATACATAACTATAAAATTAGAAATGGAAATAGCCATCATGCCATTCAGTGGAGGCATAAAAACTCTGCTATGATTTTAGTAAAATGTCCCACAGATGCTCTGCATTTTAAGTCAAAATTTTCTTAGCATTGCACGTGCACACCTTCTGTTGATTTTAAAAGATTTCTTGTACTATTTCTAAATCTTTTTAAGGGTATAATTAGCATAAAAAGAAATATTTAATGTGTCCAGTTGGATAAGTGTCAATATATGCACATACTCATGTATCTGTCAGACTTGTTCATTAAGTTTATGAATAGATGTCTCACATCAAAATTTCCCATATGTCTTTCTATACCTCTCGACCACTTATCACCCATGACACCAGGCAAAAACTGATCTGGCTTTGTCTCTGTAGATTACTTTATATCTGCTAGAATTTTGAATTAATGGATCCTAAGTGTATACTCTTTTTTGTCTCACACTTTCCTCCATAGAATTATGTTGACCACTATCCATGTTTTTCATGTCTCCAACTAGTTGATGTCTATTGATTATTAAATAGTATTCCATTATATGGATGTATGATGTTAAAATTTGGTTTGTTTCAACATTTGACCAGTTCAAGTAAAAAACCTGTGAACATTGTACACAGGTGTGTGTATGGAATGAGTGAATCATATCATTAGATCTTTTAAAAATGTTTTGACAGAACTGTATATGGCTGATAAGAATCTTGCAATTGATACTAATTTGTGTATCTCAGTGATGAGTAATTAGGGATATATAATAATAGGCAAAATAATACAAAACCTTTGGAATCCAAAAGTACAAAGTCTGGCTTTGAATTCTTAACATCCTGTTTCCATTATTGATGATGATTAAGAATTAAGAGTAGTTCTAGTTAGTTTGAAATCATGTTAAAGAATTGCACAAGTAGAAATTACTCCAAAACTTGCTTAACCATAGGAGTCATAGCAAGATCTTATTATGGAGAAAAAAAAAAAGGCTCCAGAGTTCTTCTCCACACCTACTGAATCTCCACAAGGAGGGACTTAGAATGTTACAGCTAGTATCTTATGTAATTTTATGAACATAATAATGGAAAATACTACTTTTCAATAAATGAGGAAGCTGGTCTAGGGAACTAAAATGTTGATGTTTAATAACAACCAACCTGAGATTATTGATAAACTTTTCACTATGTTATGTTGGTTTATGTCATAGTTTAAGACAATAAACAGAATAATTCAGGATTGATAAAGTATTATATCAACAATAAAAATAGATGTCCATTATTTATGGAATGGCAACAAATATATTATATGAGAACAACTGTGTATATGTGTGTGTATGCATGTGATAATGAATCATTTTTAAGACATTAACTAAAAGTTTTAACTATATGCACTATAAAAACCTAAACATATTTAAACATGTCTAAAAAATATACAAGTAAGCAAGTAAAAATAACTGTAAAAATATTTTCTAGTCAATAGTTTTCATCTTTTAAGTCATGCAATATAATGCTGTAATTAGGTTATATAATGAAGTTAATTATAAGTAATAAATGTTTTTATCCTCATGTAACTGTATTGGCACCAACATCAACTACCTATTGCTTCTATTCCAAAAGACTTAGAGATATATCATGCAATAGAATCATCTTTTACTTTAATCAATATATTTAACTCCTGGTTCACATTACTACTCTCTCCTTAGACTAGCTCTTAGTGTAGAATTATTCTACCCTATCTCCACTGGCAGAGCTTCATAAATCTGAGTTAAATCTCTGATCTTTTCTTTACTCATTCTCAGAAGAATTAAATCTGTGTCTTCCCTAAAATGCTAAAAACAAACAAACAAGCAAAAATCTTCCTAAGTAGTTACTAAATCTAAGAGGAAATGGTAAGTAAAATAGCAGATTATTTAGGGGAAAATTCCATTTGCATATCGACCTGTAGGATGCCCCAAAATAGGACATAGCAATAAATTAATATTCTCATATATTTTGATGTTAAAAAGTAATAAAAATAAATGAACTAAGCATTTAGCATAAGAAATACAATGAGGTAAAAGGAATAAATTTAAAACAAAAAAGTGATTGAAAATGTTAATGCAGGGCCTCCCTGGTGGTGCAACAGGTTAAGTCTCAGCCTACTAAGCTGTCCGCAGCCACTGCAGCACAAGTTCGATCCCCAGCCAGGGAGATTCCCACATGGTGCAGCAGACCTCTCCTGCCTCGCCCGCTGCTCCCCACAGCTGTGTATTTCAGTCAACCAACCCGCCTGTTCTGCTCTCCACTGTCTCTGGTGAATCCTCTTACCACCCCACACCTCTGGTCTACACCCCAGTTCCTATATGCATAAATAAATAAATCTTTAAAAAATGTTAATGCAGTGATAATAATTAGCTAAAGTCCTTTGATTAGAATAGAATAAGACAGGTAATTTTTGGGGAAGTGAAAGCAAAAATAAAAAAGTTATAATAAAAATATTAAGTTAAATATGTATATATGGAAGATTAAAAAGTCATATGAATAAAATGCACTAGAGAACACTAATAAAATGAACATCCATTTGAAATAGCTGATTTTTATGAAATAATGTAAATTAACAAAATTGAAGAAGAAAAAAGTAAAAAAAAATCTCATTACCATGAATTAAGGTAAAAATGGGAAAATATATTAATGAGTTTTCCAGAAAACCCTAAGCCCAGATGATTTTAATGGGTAAGCTACTTCACAATGTAAAATGAGTTGAAAACCTATTAATTCATTTTGTGAAGTTATTATAACCCTGATAGAGTAACCTTGCAGAAACTGTACAAGGTCAAAAACTGTAAACAATTTATTTCCAAGAGGAAACATTGTGGGTGGTTAGGAGCTTGGATTCTGAAACTACTTGTGTACAAGTCCGTGTTCAATTACATCAGCCATTTGGCCTTGGGCAAGTTATTTAATTTCTCTAAATCTTACTTTCTTTATCTATGATATTAAATAGCACATAGAATTGCTGAGAAGATGGAATGAGTTAGTACAAATATTTCATGTTCTAGAAAGGAATGAAACAACGCAAATTTGACACAATATGCAACAGAAACATCTAATACTAAAATGTAAGGAACAATCCAGATGTTCAGCAACTTGTGAATGGATAAAAAAATTTGTAATCTATCCAAATAATGAGGTGCTTTTTAGCAATTCAAAGGAATGAATTACCAATACAAGAAATAACTTGAATCAATCTTGACAGCACTGTGTTCACTGAAGTTAATGAAAAGCTTGTAGGTATAGCATATGATTCCATATATATGAAATTCTGGGTAAGACATTGCTCTTGTGATAAAAAACTGATTAGTGGTTGACTGGGCCTAAGAGTTAGGGGAAGAGATTGATTGCAAATGAACAAAGGAAACTTTGAAGGTGAAGAAAATACTTTGTCATGATTGTGGGTGGTAGTTAAATAATATTTTTATCTTTTTTATCACATTAAAAATTGTGTGTGTGTGAGAGAGAGAGAAGAGATATACTCCTTTTGTAAGTAACAATTGATTAAAAAAAAATAAAATTTCTGAATTGGTTTTAAATGGACATTATATATGTGTGTGTGATATAATGTATGCATTAATAATATGTGTGTAGTGTATATATACTATACAGTGGGAGCATATATCAACATATCTGCATGTGTCTATATATGTGTGTATATGCGTGCACATATGTATATATAACATTCTATTAAATTAATGTAGAAATGTCATTTTTTGAAAGAAACTATTTTCCACTAACTTTATTTCCATCTTCTGTTTAAGAGTCTGTGGAAGAACAGCTTAAGAACACTCAGTGGTTCCTCCCCATTCGGCAGCCTGAGCGGTGAGAGCAATATGGAACGAGAGTAGGCAAGTTAACATAAGACGTAAGACGTCTCTGGAGAGGCTGGTGGTCAGTCCTGGAATCAGGACCCACCAGAAGTCAAGACTCCCTGAAGCTTTCCTGGATGGGTTAGTGAAGGTTCAGGGAGAGAGGCTTCCAGCAGGAGTGACTTTCGGGGTAGTTTCAGACTTCATGACATGGACATCCGTTGGGTTGTCATTGGCAACAACACAAGCTGCCAGCAGAAGCTTCTCCCAGCTTCTTTTTAGAGTTATGGTGTAGAAGTCATCACTTTTACTTCTGTAGATGTACTGTTTCATTTGGAACTCAAGTTTGGTGACACCAAAGTGGCTTCCTGCTGCAAGGAATTGGAGGACATCCAGGACTCCCTTTAAGTTATAACAGGAGCCCAGAATTATACTATATAGACCCTTCTCTGGGTACCATTGAAAAATAGGAATGTGATTTTTTTTAATAAGAAAAAAAAAGCATTGTGTTAGTAAATGAGGTTGTGGTCAATATATAGACAGTAAAAAAAACTTTAATGAGATAATATTGGTTTACAGCACTGTATATGATTCAGACATATTGAATCACACCTGCACAGAGAAATTTTTTGAGAAAATGCATGAATTTGGAAAACCTAGATTTGGAAAAACTCAGTTCTTTGCAGTTAAACATCACTGTGACAAGACTGAATTGCTTCCCATTGAAAAGTTCTTACGTTGAAGTCCTAGCCCCAGTACCTAGAATGTGGTTGCATTTGAAGAGAGAGCCTTTAAGAGGTAACTAACCTAAATGAGGCCAATAGGGTAGACACTAGTCCAATCTGACTGCTGGCCCTATCATAAGAAGTGACTTGCACACATAAAGATAGGAATTAGTGTCCAAAAGGAGAGCCAAGTGGGGACACAGCAAGAAGGAGGCCATCTGCCAGCCAAGGAGAGAGGCTGTGGAAGAAGCCAACTCTGCTGACTCTTTGATTTTAGACTTCCGGTCTCCAGAACTGTGAGAAAATCAATCTCTGTCACGTAAGTCACCCAGTCAGTGGTAATTTGTGTTGGCAGCCTAGGAACCTAATATAGTCATTCAATCTACTATTTAAATGCATGAACATTTATAGATCTCTGTTATTTTTCTAAATATTCAATTAAGAGTTCTCTATTGCAAAACTTTATATGAAATGGGGGAAGTCCAGGTTGTTTAACACCTCCTGTTCCCTGAATTCCCCTCCTACACTGTGTCCCTTGTCTAAGGCCCTCTGGCCTTTCGTGTTAATGATCCTTTTATAAAAAGAAGTTTCTGAATTTTTTCTTAAAACATGTCATTAGCACAACTTCCTAGGAAAAACACAAGTATGGTTTAAGATGAGAAGTTTTATTATGAAATCAATTTAAAGCTAAATATGTTGGTGGTCATTTATAAAGTGAATAAAATGTACTGTTAGGGTCAGATCATTTGTGACTGGCATTAATAGTTATGACAGATTTTTTCACTCCTGTGTGATTATGAATGCATTGCCCTTTCTGCTCAGTGAGACGCTGTTATCACATACTCATTGCTTAAGCATAAGTTGGCTGGAAAAATAATCACAACAAATACCTTTGTTTCGACTAAGGCAGGAATACTATATTTATAATTTTAAAAAGTAAAAACTGCAGAAAAGGCCACACCAATGAAAGCTACGTTTGTTTGTTGGTTTATATTTGTATATTTCTGTTAGTTTATTAATTATATGAATTAGGAGCTATGTGTGCCTAGACAGACTCTTTAAGTATTTTTCTCTATATAAAGAGGTACTAATAATTCTAACCCCAGAGGATTTAGGTGGGGAGTGCTAAGTAAGAAAACATATGGGGGCCTCCCTGGTGGCGCAGCGGTTAAGGCACTACACTGTGGAGCTCTCGGCGGCGTCGGCGTCACGGGTTCGACGCCCGGCCTGGGAGATTCCCACATGCGCGGCGGACCTCTCCTGCCTCGCCCGCTGCTCCCCTCAGCGGAGCATTTCTGTCAATCTGCCTGTTCTGCTCCCCAGTCGGTCTCTGGTGATCCCTCTCGCTGCCCCGCTCCTCTGGCCTGTACCCCAGTTTTTATGCATGGATAGATAAATCTTTAAAAAAAAAAAAGAAAACATATGAAACTTTTGGCAAATAGTCTGTATGTAGCAAGAAATTAATAAATGTTAGCAGCTATGAACTTTTATTACCATAACATGCAAATGCTGAATTCCTCGAAGGCAGACACCTTTGTTATTTCAGAGCCAGCATCAGACCCTAGAGAGTAAGTAGATACTGAAAGAGTTCTGTAGGTTGAATTCAATTAACTGAACTAAAATATATAAATAGTATATTTACATTTACATAATGCTTTGTATTTCTATGATTTTCTAAAAGTATATAGCAAAAAAAAAATTAAATACTAAAGCTTTAAAATATTTAGTTAGGTAAAATAAACTATAGTCTAAGTCAGTTTGGGCTTGAGTCTTAAAAGACCAAAGATATGTAGTCAGTAACCATTTATAAATAGGCATGTTTCAAGAAAATGTCATAATTTTATTGTTATTCCAATTTGCTTTGTTGTTCAAAATATTTATTTTTTCCTTTTCTCTTTAAAGTTGATTAAGTTGTGATCTTAAAAATGTCAATTCTGTTTTTAAAAAAATGACAAAACATTTGTTAATTTTCAATTTTCAAGGGTCAATCTGAAATCAGTTCAAAGCTCAAAATTGATGAGGCACAGGTCCACTCAATTTAGCAAAAATGTGTTTTCTCTCTTCCTCTGTAAGTGTTAGAGAATTAGTTAGCTTCTTTTTAAATTTATTTTCCACTGTATTCATTTAGCATCGTGGTAAAAATACTTAACACAGTTGTTTGTGTGGTAGAAGCACAGCATCTCCCCTGCATGTGTCGTTACCCACATACCCACTACTCCCAGAGTCCTCCACTCAGTTTTTTAACATTTAAAAAAAACCCTGGAACACTAAACGAAGGATATCAATATATATGAACTCACAAGAGGAAAATCTATTTTGGTTGCTTATTTATGGTTCTTACAGTTTGTCTTAACAGAGGATTTCTAGAAAGATATCCCAGACCCACGGGACAATGAGAATATGATTTAATGGGGACATCATGTCAGCAGATTTAGGAATCTTGATTCCAGCCCAACCTCCCTACTTAAAGTCATAGCATCTCTGGAAATGGTCGCTAAATTGCTCTGAATCTAAGTCTTCTTTTCTAAAATTAGGAAGTCTGATATACGCATGTCAGTCTTCATGAAGATATGATTAGGTTTTGAAAAATGGAGAACACAGTTTAGAAATGGAGACATATTTGGCTCTTATGTTGTCAGTATGTCATGTATTTTTCTTTAAAAAGGCAAATAGTACTAAGCCAATACCACCAATTAACCTTGTCTGAATTTAACAATTTAGTTCTAATATTCACTACCTATTTACCATGTATTGTCTATTGTCTGGCTACTAAGAATGAGGGACCGGTATATATTCTGACTAATCTTGAAAATACCACTGCTCGGTAGCCACTATTATTCTGATTTGACAGAATAAAAACACCAGGAGCATTATTCCTGTGTGTTTTGTCCACATGTGGCAGGAAAAAAGTTCTAGACAGGAGCCAGGAAACATTATTCCCATTTTATAGATGCCTTCTAAGGCTCAGGCCATTATGTTGCTCAAAGGCATGCAGAAGCTCTGTTACACAGACCCCAACTCTGCTGGGAGACAGGGACTGGGAGCTCTGTTTAACCTCTAGGGAAAGTGAGGCTCAGAGAGTTAAGGAATCTGACCTAAATTTCCCAGGCAGAAAGCAGTGAAGCCAGAATTTAAACTTAGGTCTGTTAACTGCAAAGTTTATGTTCTTTTCACTATGACACAGTATGTGTAAAAGGAACCACATTAGATAAGCAGAATGTACCTCCTCCTTTCATTTAATAAACAGTTGTAAAATAAATCATTTTGTGTTTTACAACTTCCTTGTTCACTCCTTGCTAGGAAGTCTCTCCCTGCTCTTCCGCCTGATTTAACTGTTCTCCAAAGTCAAATCTATTCTATTTTCTTTCCACAGAAGGTTTTGTAGCATTATACTTTTTTTTTCCTTTTGGTCAGCTTTACTTGTATTGCTAAAAGTTCAAGGATTAGCTTCTTTAACAATGCCAGATCTTTGATGCATTCGGCTTAGGAGAACAGCTTCAGCATAAGGATGAATTGACAAAAACTCTTTATTGAAGTTCAAATAGAAAACTTTGTACCACTGCAAATAATCAAGATTTTAGCCAACGCTTTTGTTTGCAACGTCCTATGGTGTCGATAGTCTTTGGTGAACTTTCTCCCTAGGAAGCCTTCCTTCTTCAAATACCTTCTTTAGGTTCACTGTCTGTGCTTTAATACCTTGACTACTTTATTTCTGCTCAATGCAAACTTTTTTAGTTTCTCTTTTTCTAGTTAGCACCATTGGAAACCAGATGAAAGGCAGCTTCTCACTTTGCACTGATAGTTGATCAAGATAAACCGACAAACACAAAGGTTACAGAGATGATATTGTACAAGCTATACTAAGGTCGGGTAACCAGAAACCCAATAACGGGGATTAGGGGAAAAATCAGCACAGATAATCTTCAGCTTCCAGTGTTTGCCCTGAAAAGACTCAGTGCTAGCCTAACTATTTCCTTTGCTCCACATAAAAGAACCTTGTTCCGCTTTCAGAGTCCTTCGTTGTCATGAAATCAGTCATTTGAATCAAAGTCCTTAAGGATATTTTCCATGCTAAGTGTATTGCTTTGAAAGGTGTCTAATTATCCTATATTCCTGATAGCTACCCAACATGCTCTAGGACTTGACAAGTTATTTGCTACCTTTTAATCACGTAAGAAAACTGCCATGTAAATACTGTATTACAAGAAATATTTAACTCATTTATTAGCTCATAAATACTTCTGTTTAGCAACAAAGAGTCATTAAGGGATGCAGTGAAACATCATGCATAGAAGGATGGGCTTTGCAGTCACTCAGGCCCAGGTTGCATGCCCGAATGGCCACTTTCTAGCTCTGGGATCATGAGTGGTCGGTCACCTAACTACCCTCTGGCTTAGGTTTCTTCATCTATAACACAGGCTAATTGGACCCACCTCCTAGGTGTGTTTGATCATCTCTGTATCTAAATAATGACAATGATTAGCACCATACTATGCATAGATGGCTTACCAAAAAGCAAAATCACAGCAAACAATTGCAGTTGTGCTAGGAGTATAGTGAGGATTAGTGTATAGATTACTCTGAAGACTGGATAATAATATGAAAAATATGTAGCATTTGATAAGTCAATATTGATAAACAAGTATGATCTGACTCCAAGTCAGTTCAACACACACCTCTTAAGTTTTTTATGCTAGATAACATGGCTACCAGATCAGACTGAAAGCCAATCATATGCCTTATTCTACCATACACAGAGGCTTCTGTATTGACAAGCAGATACAGCTCATCATGCAAAATATTCTTTAAAGTTTGATAGCATCCCAGCTCTTGTACAGTTAAGTGCTCCCATTAACCTCTTGCATGAAATATTTACTCAAGACAAACACATTATTAGTAATCTTCCCACACTAATGGCTGGACTTAGTCTTTAGGGTGCAAGTCTCCAGCATTATTTCTGCTGTTACAGAGCTCAGTCCTCCCTAAATTCTTATGCCCTGTTTGTGTCTATGTCTCAAATAATTTTAGTCAGTTCTCACATCCTGAAGAGCTTTAATTTTACCAGTGAGAGCTCTCTTCTTACCTG
>PVIJ01014365.1:0-41120 GCA_004024925.1 Scalopus aquaticus | reverse complement strand
TCTTGTGTCTTCTTCTATTTCTTTCAACAGAGTTTTGTAGTTTTCTTTGTATAAGTCCTTTATGTCTTTTGTTAGATTTATTCCTAGATATTTGAATTTTTTGGTTTCAATTTTGAAGGGGATGGATTTCTTAATTTCTTCTTCAGATTGAGTGTTTGCATATAGGAAGGCTATTGATTTTTGTGCATTGATTTTGTATGGAGGTCCCTATTGTGATGATAAGCTCATAATCTCTGTAGAGTCATGAACCCAATGTACCAATTTGGAAACCCAGGTACCCAAATTTTTCAAAACATAGTCATAAAAACTTTATGTCAACCCACGTGCACCCTCATATACACCAAACTGATTGAGGCAGCCCCGATTTCTGTGCTCTCTTCATTGACACCTCATACAGTAATGAAGTTGTTGTAAACTCCTGCAGTAGAAATCCTCTCCCGTTTGATGTACTTGCTTTTCCATGTACTTTTAAAATACAAAGATCTGCAGCCAAGATTTTTAATACACAAGAAATGGTTTTAATGTTCTGCATTAAATAAATTGAAGAAGGTTAGACAAAACAGTATTTGCAGGATTTCATGCTGTGAGGTTGATGGATGAAATTAATGAGTCTGAGATCGTCCAGACTACAAAGTTGTTTTTAAAATGTCACTTTCTCAAGGGACACAGAAACGTGAAACTCAGCAAGCATGAAGATAGGAGACCTTTTCAAAGAGAGGCCAAGGGCACTCTCACACATTTGGCTTTTAAGGATCCTGCTTAAGCTGTGGGTTGAATTTATATATGCGCCATTCCTTTTCATCGGCCTTTAACCAAATGATTTGCCGTCAAGACATCACCTGGTAACTGGATTGGAATCCTATGATTCCATCTTTTGCCAATGACTTCAGGAGGTAGGGGGGTCACTCACACCTACTTTCTCTGTTCTTTTTAATTATTGCTGCACAGGCAACCCTAGATCTAGAAATCAATTGCTTTCTCATATCTAATTACATGTGCTCTTTGAGCCCCTTCTGTTTTTCTTTTACCTCATTTCCATCTATTTCCTGCTTATTTCAGAAAAACCTCACTTCACACTACCTTCTGATCTATTCTATTCCATTCCATTGTGCTCTCATTTGACCATGAAATTAAATGTGTTATGAACAAAGGTAAGTGAATGTCCCTAGAAATATTTCAAGTGTTCTAAATAAACCAATGTCATCATGCTTTTGAATTTGCTTTAAGATCTACTCAAATATTTTCCTTACCTTTTCATCCCATTATTCAGATACTAGATTTTAGTCAAGTATTTTCAGACTTTTCTGCATTGTGCTCCATAAGTGATTTCTCCTGTTTGAAAAAATGTTTTGTATATTTTAAAATCACAATGATTTTATGTTTTCATACTAAAAACATTAAAAAAAGACTTATAGTTACTTAAATCTCATGGTGTGTTTTGAAATTCTACCTGTTAAATCAATATAATTTTCTTCTATATTGTGCATAAAAATTTTCATTGTATAATAGGTGAAATAGGTTTCTGTATTAATCTAGACTGAGACACACTACTACCTGTACCATATCTTTCATGAAACTATCAATTTCAGAGAAAAATAGCTATTTTTAAAGTTACATTTTAAACAAACATAGCACATATGTTACATTACTTTCATTTTCTAAAGAAAGTGAGTTAAGTGGGGGGATTGGGAAGGGAAGAATAATATTCAAATAAAGCACCAGACTTTTAGAACTAGGTCCAAATTTTCTGCATCTTTCCTCTTAGGAGAATGTACTGAGTAGTTGTTAAATAACTGTGTTGGATAAATAAGTTCACAAGTGAATGGAGTAGGCATCAAAATTATTAATTTCTGTTTTAAAATGCCCTTCCAAGTGGGCAGTTGAAGCCAGTTGAAATTGACCATAGTCATTGGCTTCCTGAGTTCACCTTTTATATGGAGGACTACCTCAAGATAACTTCATATATGTCTCCAGATATTTTAAAGATATGTGGTGAATCAGAATCCCATTGATTTACTTCTGTGTTTCACCTTTTAATGGATCTACATCCCTATGGACAGGACACATCTTGATAGACCCCTTGGATATGTAAATTTCCCATATACTCCTTAATAGTCTATCTTTATAGAAAATCACTGAACTTATGACTAAATAGCTAAAATATCCACTCTCCAAATTTTGATGTAGAAACTTCAAGTTTATAATAAGGGACTGTTTGTACAGGATGAAAAAGGTCAGTTCAGAGAATTGGTCCACTATGAGTATTTATAACAACACATGGTTAAAAAAAAAAAAAAAGCACTCTCATTTTTTCATATCTCCTTGCAAACTTCACAGAGTAATGGAAAAGTGGAGGGGTAGAACAATGTATTCAAAAACATGAAAAGGGACCTCCCTGGTTGTGCAGCGGTTAAGCGCTGCACTGTGGAGCTGTCAGCAGCGGCGACGTGAGTTCAAAACCCGGCCAGGGAGATTCCCACATGGCACAGCAGACCTCTCCTGCCTCGCCTGCTGCTCCCCTCAGCAGTGTACTTCGGTCTATCTGCCTGTTCTTCTCCCCACTCTGTCTCTGGTGAACCTTCTTGCTGCCCCACGCCTCTGGCCTGTACCCAAGCTTTTATGCATAAATAAATAAATCTTTAAAAAAAATTAAAAAAAAAAACATGAGAAGCACAAATGGGCCTAGATTTTCCAGATGATATGTACGAGGAGGTTATATGAGTAAAGCGCTCACACTGTATGAAACAGGCAGCATTTGGAGGAATAGACAGGTAAACACTGGAGATGTGGCCAGTCTCATGTGAGGTCCTAGTTAGTGGTCATTACTGGTTCCTGAACTGACTCCTTAAAGGCTGTTGGTCACAGGCTCTATCTGTGCTGTTGGGCCCATATTGAAGGTCTTCATTAACTGTCTCCTTTCTGATTCTCTCCCTTTCCATGATCTGACTCCTGGTAGTAACAGGATTAAGGCTCTTAAAATGCATCTTTGGTTTCAAAATGGATGTGATAAGCAAAACCCTCCCTTTTTTTGTAAGCATATACCGGAATGAACACATCTTCCAATGTTCAGAGGAAATTTCAGGGCAGGGGCAGTAGCACTTCCTGTCTAAATCTCATGCCTTCCTGGGAGAGACCAACTTTTAAAGGATTTCAAAATGTATCCGAAGTGGTCCCTGCACACCATCCTATTTTCTTTCCCAATCTTGCTGCGTGGTTGCAGAGGACACAGGAAGTAAACACTGCCATAAATAAATGGAGAATAGTAAATCAAATAGGTTTTTTACTTGAACTTCAAAATCACTACATCCAAACATTCTCTTCTTCTTCCAAAGGTCCAAAGAGCTGATTTTTTTGTTGTTGTTATGTTTTCTGGAGTTGTAAATTGGATATAAATCTTTTTTTCTATAACTTCAGTATTCCTACTGGGAAATTTTTGGGAAATAATTCTTCCCTTCTTACCCAAATAAATGATGATTGTTACATTGTTAACAATTAACAAAGACCCGTTTCTGACTAGAAAAACAGAAAGGTGGATCTGTCTATATTTAGTTAATGAAGATGCATAACTTCTCTAACTGAAAGTTTACTTGAATAATTTCTAATATTGGGCCTGGTGCATAGTAGGTGTTCATTAAAAGTCTGATCAGAAGACTTGAGTTCTCATCCTGGATGTAAGCATATTTACCCTAAGGCATGTGTACATAAAACATTAATAGCTGTTACACATTATTTGATGTATAATAATATAACTAATATACTAATGTGTTATAATAAATGACTACTGGAAGCCCTTTGATTTTATTATATGTTGATTCATTGAGGGCCATGATCACATTTGTCTAGATTAGTGCCCCCACCACTTAAAACTGTGCCTTTCCCATAGCAGATGCTTTGTAAATATTTATTGAATCAGTGTTGTTTGTGTTCAAAGAGAATATTTAGCCTCTTACTGTCTCGATTCCTGCCTCCCCTTTCTTGGTCTTGTGCCCACTATTAATATATTGAGGTCCTTGGGTTCTGTTTCCAGGAATCTAAAAGGAGTCTTTCTTTCAATACTGGGAAGTGTAGCTCCATTCTTTAGAGAAAACATTTCATATTCATTAACACATCCCATCCCCATATTCACACATACATACACCTAATTAATTTCTTCTCTCTTCCTTGATAATGTTATAACAGCTCTCTCTACTTCTTCTCCAGGAATTCTTACCTAGGAGTCCATGACTCCCGGGAATCAATTGTCGCAGGCCTATGAATCCATAAGCCTTGGTGTTGTATGAAATATGTGTGCCTTTTGTGGAAAGGGGTTTGGATTGTTTAAATGAGATTCTCTAAGCATATGTTGACTCAAAAGATGGTAAGATATTTTCTATTAAAGGAGCAAAATCTAGGCTTACAGAAAACCCCACACCTTCCCCTTTATGATTGCTTCAATTTCATTAAAAATCTTTTACACCATAATAAAGAAACGTACTTGGTGTCTTGTAATTTTACCATATAGTAAGACTAGTTTTAGTGTGTGCCTTAAAGCTTCCAACTGTCCATCTGTAGGGTCCCCTTTCACAACACCATACCAGAAAGCTCATAACTCATATCCATCTGACAAATCCTCTTTACATTTACATTTCCTACCAACCTGCTACCCTGATGCTAGACAAGTAAATCACCTTTGCATATACCGTGCCTTGTGATATTTTTACCAAGTGAAATTGGAGTAGCAGATACATGTCAAGGATACCTTCTTACAAAAACAGATGCCCATTGCGGGGAATAGTAAGGAATAAGAGATACAGAGATGTAATAGAGGGAAGTTAAAGTTATAGTCAGACATCACTCCTGAGATTGCTCTAAATACACTGTAGACATTAAAGAAGTACTTCAGCTCTTTGGGCTTTATTTCATTACAGATTTTTGGGATATTAGATAGGAGTATCTATAGAATCTTCCAGCTTCAATCTCTTTACTTTTGTGATTCAGTTCAATTAACAATGGACTAGTTAATGGAAAGTCCTGAAAACTTACAAACCCATCTTGATGAATGGGAATGATTAATATTCACACACAATTTAAAAAAATATAAATTATGATTTATTTTTTAATTTGTTTCTTAAAATTTCACAAACTTCAAAAAGAGATTAGAATGGCCTAAGGCACAAAAAAATGATAATTTAGAATAAGAACCTGAATTTTTATGCTATCCATGGAATAATAATATAAAGCTACAAAAACTAAACTAAACCATCATGGTATAATTTAAGATAGATCAATGAAATATATTCAAAATAACAAGCTACCAATTATTAATGAGAATTATGATGATAAAATTATACTAATTTTAAACTTAAAATAATTATTAAGAAAATAAGTAAATAAAATAATTATAAATTTAAAACATTTGTGTAATGACTATAAATACATAATGAAACAGCTGTAATAATTTTTTAGTTTTGATATTTTATAATTGTGATAATGTATTATGATGTAAATTAATAATTTATTATGATTAGTAAAATGAAATAATCACCCCAATAATAAATGGGCAAAAGTCTTTTTATATATATTTTTTTATTGTTATTTATATCTTTCACATTTTGTATTCCCCTTGGGTAACCCACCACCAATTCACCCGTGATCCATCTCCATGGTCCCTTGTGTCCTTTTCTACTCCATTTTGTGCCCTTATCCTCCCCCTCTCCCTCCCCCCCCCCCCAGCTAAGTGTCTCTCTCCTATTTGGTTTCCCTATAGTCCTGTTGTAAGTGAAACCATTCAATATTTTTCTCTTTCTTTCTGGCTTATTTCGCTGAGCATGATCCCCTCTAGTTCCAACCATGTCGCTGCAAATTGCATGTGTTTATCTTCTTTGAATGCTGAATAGTATTCCATTGTGTATATGTACCACATCTTCTTGATCCAATCATCTATTTTTGGACATCTGTGTTGCTTCCATACTTTTGCTATTGTAAACAGTGCCGCAATGAAAATACAGGTGCATGCATCCTTTTGGATTAGTGTTTTTGTGTCCTTTGGGTAGATTCCCAAAAGTGATATTGTTGGGTGGTATGGAAGCTCCATTTTTAGCAGTTTGAGGAATCGCCATACAGCTTTCCATAGTGGTTGGACCAGTTCCCATTCCCACCAGCAGTGTAGAAGAGTTCCTTTTTCTCCACATCCTTTCCAGCATTTGTTGTTGCCTGTATTTTTGATGTGTGCCATCCTCACAGGTGTGAGGTAGTATCTCACTGTGGTTTTGATTTGCATTTCCTTGATTATAAGTGATGTTGAACATTTTTTCATGTACCTGTTGGCCATTTGTGTTTCTTCTTTGGAGAAGTGCCTTTTTAGCTCTTCTGCCCATTATTTGACTGGATTATTGGCTTTGTTTTTGTTGAGTTGTGTGAGTTCCTTGTAAATTTTTGTTATCAGTCCTTTGTGGGATGTATTGTGTGCAAAGATCTTTTCCCAGTTGGTAGGGTGTCTGTCAGTTTTGGTTAATGTCTCTTTTGCTGTACAGAAGCTTTTTATTTTGATGTAATCCCATCTGTTTATCTTGTCCTTCACTTCCTTCGCTTTGGGGGATGTGTCTTTAAAGATTTTGCTGAGATGTATGTCGTGTAGAGTTTTACCTATATTTTCTTCTATAAATGTTATGGTTTCAGGTCTTACATTATTAAAGCTCTATGGATAATCAAAAAGTAAATAAGAATATGGTAAAAAGCCCTAGTGACTAAGGAAATGAAAATTAAAACCAAAATAATATTCTCTAAATACTTATTAGGATGTCTAAAATTAAAAAGCCTGGATATTGCAAGTGTTAACAAGGATATAGATGAATCGGAACTCTTACAATGCTGCAGGAATGGCACAACCACTTTGGAAAACATTTTGGCAGCCTTTATAATAAGTCAAACATGCCTTACCATTTAACCCAATCTTTCCACTCCTACATATTTACTCAAGAGAAATGAAAGTACATGTCCATATAAAGGCTTGTATATGAATTTATAACAGTTTTATATATAATCACCTCAAATTGAAAACAAACCAAATGTCAATCAGCAGGTGAATGGATAAGCAAAATTTGGCATGTACATACAACATAACAGAATATTACTTAGTAATGAAAAGGAAAGAATATGGACATATGCTACAACATGGATGGGGAAAAATAATTCTGCTCTGTGAAAGAAAGCAGCCCCCCCCAAAAAAAAGGTACATACTGTATAATTGACTTAGAAAAAATTCCAGAAAATGAAAACTAAACAATATAGTAAGCTGGCTCAGTTGTTTCCTGGAGATAAGAGATAGGGAGAATTACAAAGGGGTTGGAGGAAACTTTTAGAAGTAATAGATATGTTTGTTACTTTGTTGATAGTGATGATTTCACAAGTATTGCATATGTCAGAATTCATTAGATTATATACTTTAAATATGTGCAGCTTTTTGTTTATCAATTATACCTCAATAAAGCTGTTTTTAATAAAAAGCATGTCATTGCATAAAAGAAACTGATGGAACATATTTATAAGTCCAGAACACTATATACAATAGGTAGCCTTTCAAATCAGTGAGAAAATGATATTAGGGAAAATGGCCAATCATCTGCAATTAAATTATGTCCCTTCTTCATACCATTAGCAATGTAAATTCCATATTGATTTAATCTAACAATTTAAAATATAAAAGAAACTATAGAAAATTAGACAATTATTTATCTGATCTTGAATGAATAAAATACAAAGACAAGGATTTTAAAGTAAAAAATAATTAAATTGATTTCCTAACTTTTTAACAAATTTGCATTAAATCATAAAATTAAAAGTCAGAGAATGGAAAGGGAGAAATGAAGGAGTAAGGTAAGAGGGAGGGAGGGAAGAGGGAAAAAAGAAACTGATTAACAAAATGTTTAGGAAAAAACAGACTTTCCCCATCTCGGTGAGGTCTTTATGGCTTGCTTTATTTTTGTCTTTATTTTTTCCATATTTTCATAATTCCTACAGTGAACTCATAACCCTGTACCTAAGTGATCACAAAAGTAATCTAGAGTATAGAAAAGTTCAATGACCTCAGTGCAGTTTGAATGATCTTCCAGATGAAGGAGGTGCAGAATATGTTTCTGTCCAAGTAATAGTGGCGACAAAAGATGTGTGTGTGTGTGTGTGTGTGTGTGTGTGTGTGTGTGTGTGTGTGTGTGAGAGAGAGAGAGAGAGAGAGAGAGAGAGACTGAAGAGATCATAATTAACTGGAGAAGCTGGGGCCTCAGAAATGGCGCCCATTCTGGTCATGGGGCCGTGACTCCGGGGGACAGAGGCAGTGCCCCACTCCTATGTGCAAACAGACTGAGCACAGCACTGAGAGAGCTGGTGGGCACTGCTGAAATGCTTGCTTAATCAGTTGGTGAAAGATGTTAAGAGGAAGACCGTATGTCATATTCAAATATGTAAAGAGAGAGAGTAAAATATCCACCACAGGCTTCATTTCTTCATAATCTCCTAATTCTCATTTTCTAATCCTTGATTCAAAACACAAGTGGTAATTAGACGTTGACTGCAGTCAGTGTCATTATCAGGCTACATAAAATCCTGAAACATTATTCTAAACTGTAAGGAATTCAGAGTCTAGCTGGGAAATTACACTTCACCAGAAAGGATTCTATAGTAAAGCTATTTTCTCCATTTCATCCTGGAGAAGTTTCATTCTAAAATGAAGAGATTTTTTACTTTCAGAGGAGCACACACTTTAAACATCTAAGAAAAATTTGAGAGAACAATTAGGACATTAGGAGACCTTTAAATTGCAAGGGGAGTGATGAGGTCTGTTGGTGAAAATAGCTAAAATCCACTGTATTAGATCAATATGCATATATGTATGCTTGGTGTCTGCAATTACCTCACAGGCATATGTAGAGGCAGGTTTTTATGTGGTTTAAAATCATGGCGTGGCCTCTCAGTTTCATGAGCTCGCTGAGAAGGAAGAGGAGCGCAATGTGATGGCGCTTCTTGTAGGACCGAGCTCCGGTCCAAGTCTTCTAACTTGCTCTTTAATGAAACCCCACAAGACAGATTTCATATTGTCCTGTGTCCTTGACCATAATATTAGTTGCAAATTGAAGAGATAAGTGAGAAAGAAATGAAAGGATTTATAAAAACCACCAGAATACATAGTCCCAAGTGTTCTGCATAACAAAAGTCCTTAATGGTGTATAGCAAGAAAGGAGGTATCAGCTGAAAATAAAACGCTACCATTTTAAAACAGTGATACATGTTCAAGTGTGTACATAATAAATCTTCCATTTACTTTTTGTCTTTACCATAAATAGATATGAGTTAACATATGTTTGAAGATTCATTTCCCTTTTATTGAGCTCACCGAACGAGTATTTTTCCATCATGTCCTGCTTTTATAAACCAGGATCTAATTTGACATGGTTACGTAATGGTGTGGCCAGTTGTGCCCTTCCTCCTCTACCTCCTCTCTGCAGATTCTCTTTCCATCTTGAGCCTTATAGAATATGGCAATTTACTTAATAGCAATACTAGTTCTCACAACAACTAATCTATTTACTAAATTGTTATTAAGGACCAGTAGTTGGCAACAACTGTGCCAGGTGTTCAGCATAGAAAAATGAATAAAGACATCCCTTCTTGGAGCCTGCAGCTTAGTGGGGAATTCAGACAAGGAAACAGATTTTAAACTTAGCCTAATTTTAATTTCAATTGTCTTTTAAAAAGAGTGATCAGTACACAAAAGGTGTGCTAGACTGCCTTCATATCTTCACCCATTGTAACATTTTCCTAATTTTCATTAGGAACAAAACCCTTACATTTTCCCAATTTTCATTAGAAACAAAACCCTTTACATTTTTCCTATTTTCATTAGAAGCAAAACCCTTTATTTGTATCTAATTAAAAGGCCAAATCTCCAGCCTCTTTTGTAGCTATCAGTGGCTATGTGATTAAGTTCCAGCTAATGAGGTGTAAGTGTAAGTGTTGAGTGAGATTTCCAGGAGGGGCTTTCAGGGGTGATGACTAAGCCAGAAGGGTCCTTTCACCTTTTCTCCCTCCTAGAAGGTTAATAAAACAACTAAAGCTGCAGCAACAATCTTGGACTCTGATGTATCCTTGGAAGAATATTAGAAAGGTGGATTCCAGTGACTTTGTAGAAGCACCGTATCAGCTCCAGATAGAGTCCTTACAAACTTCGTTTACATAGGTTCGTAAACCTTTATGCATTTAAGCCACTGCAGTTGGATCTTTGAAGACTACAGCCAGAAATAAAACTAGCTGATAGAATAACACTTTGGAAAAACATGAAAGTGACTCCCACTCTGTCTTCTGGGGGAGATGTCAAAGATGGTGTTCTTATAGAAATGACATTGAAACTGAGCTTTAATGCATAAGTGAATGAGGAAGTCATGGAAAGGAATTGAAGAAAGATGGAATAGCATGTGAAGCTCTGCATTGGAAAGAAACCACCATCAAGATACACAAGAAGGTCAACATAACATATTCAACAAATGAAAGAAAGAAGAAATGGAGTAGATTAAAAAGAATACAGCAAGATTAGCCTGGAAAAACTCATAAAAGTTCCATTTTGTAGAGACATCTTCTAGATAAAAATAGGTAGCCTCAGAATGGAGGTCTAAGAGTAGAGATATAAATTTGGGAGATTCCAACATATAGATGTTTCCAAAAGTTTTGGGAATCTACCCTGACTTCCTTTGGGATGTACCCAGAGAAAGTGCTTAAAATTAGAAGAGGACCAAGAACAGAACCATTAAATACAATTAAAATCAAGTGAAGGAGAACTTTGCCATTCTTTGTTTTAGAAAAATGAGAGAAAATATCAGCATAATTCTGTGTAACAAAATTCTAAGAAATTACTGGGGCACAAGAAAAGGGGGAGGTAGAATTTCTTTTGTTTGGTCTCCAGCCTGATGGAACTATTGATGCAAGATTTCAAGGAGGGTAAACAGCCCTCTTTGCAGTTGCCCTGCTGGAGAGACCGGTGGGTGGACAACTAGTTAAAATAATATTTACAAACAGGATGAGCCTGCGTAAACCCCTAGTATCCTCAGTTTCATTATTTGTAAAATGGGGATAGTATCACTTACCTTGTATCATAGGAAGATTAAATAAGAGATAAAAAAAAGGTATATAACTAAATAAGGAAAACCATGTGCAAGTTTTCATTCAACCTTTTAAATTAATTGAAGTTTAGAAAATTATCATGTATACAAATTGATCTTATTTTTCAGCATTTTGACAATTAGTACTATGTCATTTTTTTAAATGTTGTATTTCTGATCATTGACTGGTGTTTCCCTATCCTACTAAGACTAGAAGAACAAAACGTTCCTTTGAGAGATTCTCGTGCTACCACAATTTACCATGAACTTAATGAAGCCTAAACTGCAGAGCTTCTCCTTGCCTGACTTTTTCCAGTTCTCCTGCAAGAAGTCCTAGTAATGTGTTCACATGGTTATACATTTATATACAGTTTGCAAAGTGAGACATTAAACTACCATTAACAAACACCACAATCTTTTACCACTCTTTTCCTCTCCAAAATATTCCTTTTGTTTAGGTGAAGTTGTAAGAGCCCTGAGCATTTTGGAATCTGAGTGAGGGAAAGAAGATTTGGAGTTACATTTATTTGGGGCTTAACAAGATGTCTAGTGAAGTTATTACAAGGTGACCCAGAGTAGGACAACTTCCAGAAAGATGCTGATACCCACTGTGCTAATTCACAGGCATGATGTCAAGAAGGTGCAGGGCTAGAAATTATATTGTGAATGAATGTGTCCTGGTATGCCAAGGGGGATGTGAGGTATGGCAGGATACGTTTGAAATGTATGGAACCAAAACTAACCTGTGGAAAATTCTACAAGGCATCTCACATGTGGAACTGAACCCAGATTATCCCATTCTATTAATGCCTAGTCAAAATGGAAATTCTATTCTGTCAAGAATATGTACAATAATTCAGTATAAGCAATTATAAATCCACCAAATTGCTTTTTTTTTCTATGTGGTTATCATAAATTACCTTTATTAGAATCTCCATGCTTGTAAGGTGCAAATCCATAATAGTACCATAAACTGTGTGTGTAACATCTAATACAGGAATAAAATATAATACAGGTTTTCTGAAATTTGACAATCCCAAACATTTACAAAGATATTGTCATAATAAATTAAAGAAGCTCATTTAATTATTATTAATAATTTAAAAATGAATCAACTATGTCAAAAACTAATTCTGTTTACTCTATAGGATAATATAACATCATTGTCAGATGAAGAGACAATCAGAATTAATCGGAAAAAATAAATAATAAATAAAGTTAGGGTCAAAAGTATTGTGAGCAGAGAACTAAAAGTGGTTCTGTTTACTCCCATTACACCTCCTGAGCTATAGTTCCATAATTATAGCTATTGGAGGGTGGGGTGGAGAGGGAGGCCTTCAGAAGTGAAGTCCTAAAGACACAAACACAAGAAGTATGTGAGCTATGTGTTCAGATAACCCAGCTGGAAGAATGAGCTTATAGGTACAAAGGCTGGACAAGTACCCATTCAATCCCACTGTATGCAAATGAGGTTTTCATTCAGTACAGTTGTGACTGGTAAAAGGTTTGTCAAGCAGTGATTGGTCAGATTTCAGTCTTTTGCCCTCCTTGCCTTGTAGGTGTGGTTTTGTTTTTTTGTCAGCTTTGACTGTGTCTAGGCATGCCCAAACATGCTGATGCACCTGGACAGACCTGAGAGCTGACCTTCAGTGGCCTCCTAGCGCTGTTTGGGTACTTATCTAGACTGGGAATGGCTTCATGTTTGTTTTTCTTTTTCTTTTTTTTCTCTTTAAATTTTGCATAGAAGAACTGGGGTGTAGGCCAGAGGTGTGCAGGTTGAGAGGATTCACCAGAGACTGATTGGGAATCAAACAGGGGGATTTACTGAAATGTATTGCTGAGGGGCGCACCAGGTGAGACAGGAGAAGTCTGCTGCCTCATATGTGGGTTAGCGCCCTGGTGAGGGATTGAACTCAGGCCACAGTGGTGATAGCCAGGGAAGCCCCTGTTTTTCTTTTCAATATTACTGATCAGTAGCATAAAGGCGTGTCAAGCAGTTAGTTCATAAAAATATATTGTTTTTCTGAATTTTACTATGTTCATGATATTGCCCGCTTTTAAAATTTTGTACATGCTGGAATTTCATTTTTTTATTTTAAATAAACACTCTTTTGTACTTCATTCTGTGTATTTATAATTTTGTATCCTTATTCGTAATTCTCGAACCAGTTTGCTCTTTGTGCTAATTTTCCATTGTCTGCCTATAGCAATGCCCAGGGCCTCTTCTAACTGAAACCCCTGGTTCCCTAAACTCCAAGGAGTCATGAATTAATGTGATCAGTGTTCCTCCAGTTCCAGATGATTGGAATGGAAAATATAACCTAAATGCCAAAAACATGAGGTTTTGACTGGTGATTTGTGTGGAGGATTGGTCCTTGGCACATCTGTGAAAAAGGAAAGAACTATAAGCACAATAATTACATTTCAGAGGGACCTAGATTTTATCCCAGCTTTGTATGACTTTATAAAATGAACTAAATATTCCTGAGCTTCAATGTCCTTATGCATACGATAGACTATTCCATAGCTATTGTGAGGGCAAAGAGAGCTTCTATATATAAAGTACACTCAATTTTAAGGAGCTCTTTAAATGTAAAACTTGATTACTCTTCCTCTTGTCCATCTCTGTCAAGTAACCAAAGAGTTAAGGCAGCTTGCAGACCCTTATTTGGGAGGGATATGCACATTCTGAACAGGGAATCATCTTGGTACCATTTCACAATGCTATTAATAAAATGTGTACTTGGTATTTCTGGAGCAGAAATACTACTGAGTGTAGTGAGGGAGAAGGTGCAAAAGGATGACTAGTGGTGGCAAGAGTCTTCTCTGGCCTTGAACTTGTATATCCCATTAAGCCAAATAGCACACCTGTAGGTTTCCAAAAGCCACTTACATGGTAGAGTTGAAGTAAGCAGAGTAGCATGGTACTTTTGCTTACTTGGTTTTTACCTAATTGTCTCAATAATTTTCTCTAAGCTGCATTTAGAATCCTGAGATAGTTGCTGCATTCATCTGTTTTCAGGTTTTCTACTGGCCTTTGGATAAAATCTAATATCAAAATGTTAACATAGTCTTCAAGGCTCAGTGTGGTGTCACCGACACTAATTCTAGAGCTTCACCTGAAACTACCCTTCCCCTGTTCTTTCTCCATTCCTACTGGTCTGCTCTCAGCTCCTCAGATTCACCAAGCCCTTCCTTACCCTTGTTTCACACAAGCTGTTCTCTGTGCTCAAGGTACACCCTACTCTCCTTCACCAAGCTCCCTACCATTCATCCACCAGATACTAATCAGCCCAAATACCACTTCTAGGGATGACTACCCTGACAATACCCTCCTCCAGATATGGTTCAAGTATCTCATTCTAGTCCACTATAGACTGAACCACGTGGAGTTACTCGTATTGTCATTTTGACCTGCCAAACCATCAAAAGCATATGATTCCCACAACTCGCAGTGCGTCACAGCTCTCATCACAGTTATTAGTAAATAATTACTTGAGTATTTGATTAAGATCTGACTCCTTGATGGTTTATAAATTCTGTGAGAGTAGACATCAAGTCTGTTGAGTCCATTGTCATTCAACACATAGTAAATACCACCCAATAAATATGTGTTGAACATTATTTAGTCAAGACACACACACATATATAATTTTTATATTTTCTACATTCATTATACATAGAATGTTCAGGATTATGGAGAAAAGTGTTACTTAGTAGTAAGTTTTTGTTACTTTATTTACTAAGACATTACACATTAATGCCCTTGTTTAATATTTTGTGATGTTATTTGTAGTACTTTGACCCTACTGTTTGTTTGTTGGTTGGTTGGTTATAATACTACATTGTGCCTGTGTGGTATATTCTGTATCTATCATGAAGCTACTAAAACAATCACAATCTTCGGAATTTCCTTTTTCTCTTAAGATAAACCTCTAGCAAAGATTTTCTCCTAAAGAAGAATAGAACTTTTCACAATCTTGTGCCAAGTAAACACTATCAGATTACAATGCAAAATATGTTGCAAAATACTTGAAAAGATGCAGTTGATGAAACAGAAGTTGTACAGATGTCATGGAAAAACTAGTGAAAAATCAGGAAAGATCGCAGCACATATTTAATTTCTTTTAGGACAGCAAGGCACTTCACATGTGATAGATGCACATGAGGACATTGGGAGACCAAAGATGTGCTCTCCAGGTGAGGAAGCACGGCAGGTCTCCAACCACTGCAAAGTGGCCCTCATTAGGCCAATCAGGCAGGGGACTTGCCCTGTGCCAGGCCACACAGGGGACACAATTATCTCTGCCCACACTGCTAATGTTTCAGTCCATTAGTCTGAGTGATTCCTGATCATTGTATTCCTCTTGGCCCCCCATAGACATATACCTCATTCTACTTTTTTCGTATCATAAAATGCCTTCTCAAAGACTCATGACAAGCTGAAAAGCAGTAGCCTGGCTAAGAGCAACTGAGATGGTATTCACCTCAGCATACAGCCTCTAGGACTGTGCTTTCCAGGTCTCTCAACTAGGCAGAACAAATGCACTTCTTACTCTCTTCCTTAGTTGCTATGAGCATCTCTTGAAACAATGGTTGTGTTGGTACATGAACATGCATTGATCTGTACATAAATGCAAGGGCTTCTTGTAACTCATTCTATGAAGAATTTTCTTCATTTTGGAAGGGACTTATTTGTATATGGGTATAAAACTTAGAATACTTATGACTCCCTGGTGGCCTAGGGATTAAGTCTCAGCACTATCACAGCCGCAGCATGAGTTTGATCCCTGGCCAGGGAGTTAGCATACATATGGCACAACAGACCTCTTCTGTTTCACCTACTGCTCCGCTCAGCAGTGTATTTCAGTAGATCCACCTGCTCTGCTCCCCACTCTGTCTCTGGTGGCTCTTCTCACCCCCTGCACCTCAGGCCTACACTCCAGTTCCTCTATGCATAAATAAAAAAAATACCTTTAAAAAAAACTTGGAATACTTGGGTAATTTCTCTAATGGGAGCACAGTGGTACAAGTCACTAGTCCAGAGTCATTTCATAGATGGTTTTCATGACAAGTAATTCTGCTCTCAGTGTTAACTTAGCTTTCAACTAGTGAAAGAGGCCTTTGTTGGAACAAAATTAGCAAACAGCATTTTTTTTTCTTTTTTGATGTTTTTATTGATTTTTAAAATTTATATCTTTTACATTATTGTGTATTCCCCATGGGTTACCCACCACCATTCACCAGTGAACCATCACCGTAGTCCCTTGCACTTTGAACCCTTTTCACTAATGATAGAGAAAGATCCCTCTCACTCTCATTCTCTATCTCCCACCCCTTTCCCTTCTCAAAAAGTTATAGGATATTTCTATTTTTATTATTTTTTTAATACACAGCCTCATTATAAACAACTCAAGCATCCTTCAAATTAATAAAAAAATAGTATTCAAGGATATAAAAAATACAAGGAATGATCACAGAACACATTTCAGTGATCGGGGCTGGGGTTGGAAAGGGCTTTTCTGCAAAGCAGAATGAAGAGATTAGGAGGGATGGAATTTTTCCATATTTTGCTTTTTAAAGTTATGTGTGTATACTTTTTGTGAACCTCACAGAATTGCCCACTAAAAAGGGTAAATTTTACTATAAATGTAAATTTATTTTTAAAGATTATTTATTTATGCATACAAGCTGGGGTACAGGCCAAAGGCATGGGGAGGCGAGAGGGTTCACCAGAGACAGAGTCGGGAGCAGAACAGGCAGATCGACAGAAATACACTGCTGAGGGGAGCAGCAGGCAGGCAGGAGAGGTCTGCTACACCACGTGGGAATCTTCCTGGCTGGCAGTCGAACTCATGTCGCCAATGCCGACAGCTCCACAGAGCAGAGCTTAACCGCTGTGCCACCGGGGAGGTGCTAAATGTAAATTTTTAAAACTGGAAAATGAAGAGTCACCTTGAGTCCACCAATAAGTACAAATGCTATTAACACTTTGGTATACTTCTGACTGGTCTTTTATATTGGTGGTGTTGTTTTAAAAATGCTGTGACAATCATACAATATCTACATGTACATGACACAATGCATGCATATGTAGATGACAGGATAAACTTTAAAATATAATTCATGCAACTAATAGAAAATCCAGAGGTACAAGAAAATATACTATAGAAATTCCTCTCTCATTTCTTTCTCAGGCACCAGTTCCCTTCCAGTTTAAATTGTTTTGTGTAGTAAAATACACGTAACATAGAACTTACCACCTTAACTTTGTTTAAATTAGTGCAGTGGTATTGAATGTATTTATCATGTTTTAAAACCATCACCATTTATCTCCATACTTTTTTCATCTTGTAAAATTGAAACTCCAGTAAACAATAGCCTCCATTCCCCTCCTCCCTGCCTAGCCCCTGGCAATCACTATTTTCTGTCTCTATGATTTTTTAATGACTCTAAGTATCTTATATAAGAAGAATCATACAATATTTGCCTTCTTATGACTGAATTATTTCATTTAGCATACCTTCAAGGTGCATCAGAATTGTAATCCATATTAGAATTTCATTCCCTTCAAAGGCAAAACAATATTGCATTTATGTATATACCAAATTTTGGTTATTCCTTTCTAGTTTTCATATATCTTTCCTAAGATCATCTATGCATATACAACAGAAAATACATGTAAACTTCCTTTCTAATATCAATATTAAGACCCCAAATCCTATTTCTACACTTTGCTTTTTTTAATTTCATGAAAACAACAAAGATATTGTTTCAAGTCATAATATAAAGATTCCTTTCCATTATTGTGTTTTGTAGTATGTCCATGTTTGAATATACTATAACTATACTCGTAATTTTTTGGATTGTTTCCTGTCTTTTGCATGACAAACAGTATTTCAATGACTATCTTGAACTTGTAATTGATTTTATTTTCCTGGTGTGGGTTAATATAGAAGAAATTCTTGGAATTGTCATTATAATTCCATTTAAATTTTTGATAAGTAAGGCTATACTGTCCGAATTTTTGATAAGGCTATACTGCTCTCTTTAGAGTTGTACCAAATTTTATTCCAACTAATTCTGTATGAGAGCACATGTTGCTGCATTGTGACTTATCAAGCTTTTAATATTTGACTCTCTGAAAAGTGGAAAATAACACCTCATGTCGTATTAACTTGTATTTCTTTTACTATGACTAATTTTGGATTTCTCATTTATTTAAGAGCCAACTATTTCTTCCATTAAAATTCCTCTTCATATCCTTGATTCATTTTCCATTTAATAGGTAGTCTTTTTTTTTTTTACTGATTTGAAGAAGGTCTTATTTTTATACAAAGAAAATTAGCATTTTGACTGCAGTAAGTTGCCTGTATCTTCTCTTTTTTACTATTTGTCTCTTGATTTTAATTGTATTTTTTGACTTGCATCATTTAATTAGTTAATATTTATGTAGACATATTTGGTGCTTTTTACATATGACCATTCTGTTCCAAAATTATTTAGAAAAAAAATCTTTGAAATGATGAATTCTTATTTTTTTTAATTCTCATATTTTACTCAATATGTTAGTGTAAGAATGAGGTAGATTTTAACATTTTCTTTTCTAGATTACAGTTTAGCAAACTTTTTTATAATGACTTAAGTGGAAATTATTTGAAGCTTTATGGATAATATGGTCTCATAGCAGCTACTCAATGCTACCATTGTAGTGAAAAAACAAACACAGACAATGGGTGAAAATATGGGCATGGTTGTGCTCTAATAAAGCTTTAATAAAAACAGGAAGCTGGCAAGATTTAGTCCCCAGAATATGGTTTGCTTGCCCCTACTTATGACTCCAACAATACTCACTCCATGAATAATTTTTCATTACTGATAGGCCATGGAACATTTATTATATACCATATACTTTTCCATAAGTAGGTCATAATTAGGTCTACAAAACTCTCCATTTGATTGAGTTCATTGTTCTTTCTGTTCATCAGTTGGTACTATACTGTTTTAGTTACTATAGTTATATATATATATATATATATGTGTGTGTGTGTGTGCATGTATATATGTGTGTGTGTATATACACACATATATACACATACATTTATTTATTTATTTATTTATTGCACACCTCATGAGGCTAGTTACTCCTCCACTCTCGTAAAAGAATTTGTGCAGTTGACTGTTACAAAATAGCTAAAATATCAAATGTAGTTATGGGCCTATGAACCACTTTTAGTGGAAAAAATGAAGAAGTTTATTTTGACTATATATTAGTTCACAATTGTTTTCATAGTTTAGCATTAATAACTTCTGATTAGTGAGGAGAGAAACTGGGCTTAATTTCTCCATTGAAATACCTCTCTTTCTTGATTTAATAATTCAGAAGGTTAGGGTGATACACTGAATGAGGCCTCACCACTCCCACAGAATTGCCAATTTTGTATTTCATGATTTCTTCTTTCTCTCATTATTCCTGGTTCAATAAACACTAAATTGAGGTTTGTTTCCTGGCATACGATGGTTCCATTCACCATCATCCACCTTTGTTATATATAAAATTTTTTTTTAATTATAGAAATAACATGAACTTACTTTAAAAAGAAGTGAAGACTATACTCAGTTGTGAAAGAGGAAATTAAAATCACTGTAACATTGTACTCTGAGATTGTCACTGTTGAGATTTTTATGTTTCTGCCTCTTTTGTATACACTTGTAACATATGTAAACAACATATAGCAACATCTTCCATTTGACTTGTTGCATTGGTTATGCTGTAGTGTCACATACTATTTTGAAAGCCTGGCAGGGCTCCCAGAAAGAAGGTGATCAAGCTCCTTGTTCTTAAAATGTGCATTTTTAGAGTTTGTCTTTAGCACTACATTTTCAGGCTTTAGTTTTGTTTTTCCTTTTGAGGAGCTAGGTTCTCTTCCCAAGGCCCCCCGCCCCCACCCCTCGCCTTACTTTCTGGCGGCTTTGTCTCTTCAGTCATACACTGGAGGTGAAAGAAAGCCAGAATCCAGATGAAAAAGAAAACATCTTGCTAGCTTCAAGGTCTCATATTTTTGCCATGTTTCACCCATGGCATTTCTCTCAGCATCTTCCTGTGCTTTTGCCAGAATTTAAGAGCAAGCTTACTTTCAAAAGTCATGTGATGCTGTTCACTGAGAACCGGTGTTTAGAGGAGGATGGTTCTCCCTTGGAACCTGCTTTTGTGGCTGAGTTGCTGAGAGGCTGTGGACCCCCGTGACTCAGCTCTTTCTTGCAGTCTGAGGGGCCACTGCCAGGGATCATCTGAGCATCTTGATGGAGTAGTGCCCACATCTGTCTAGTAATAATACTAAGTCCACAGGCTGTCTGTCATAGTGTAAGGTTTCAAAGTAACTTTTCATTTAACCAGTGCTGATACGACACTGTTAAAGTACATTCCCTTCAACTTACTTTTGTAATGGATTTTCACATTTCCATATACAAATGGGGTTTTGGCATTAAAAAAAAAAGCCTGTTTACAACATAATAGAATATATTCTAGCTTTTAGGACCTATTAATAATTCTAACATTTTAAAATTTGGGAAAGAGTCAAAGATTACACTATAAATACTGTTCTGTACCCTTATATATTTGTTCAGAGGTCAATTGGAGATAGCCTTTATATGGGTAGAGTTAACTAATGACTTCTTGTTCTGAACTGCAGTTTGAATTCTAGATATAATCTTTACTTATATTTTACAAACAGGAGAAAATGGAAATGTATGAAGTCCTGTACATAATGAATTCACTGAAGAATGTTAGTTTGTTAGGCGTAGATGTGTTAATAGTATTTCTAACTCTACAGGAGTCCATAAAATCTTTTTTTTTTAAATCATACTATTAAATAAACATTGAACAATATAATTTAGAACTTCTTATAAACAATGATTATGCTTCATAATTCTATCACAAAAAAGAAATTTTCACCAAAAAACCCCAAAGATTAGAAAGATGCACTTTAACAGATTTGAGAAACTCTACCCAAAATACAAAACAAATGACAGACTCGGAGGCAAGTGGAGAGCAATAGGCAAAATTATGTGAAAAATGAGGGAGATTGAAAAGTTCTGGTTCAGAGAAAAGATGATAAAAAAATGGACATGGGTCAAAGAAAGGGAGGAAGATAGGGCAATTGACAACAGTTACAAACATTAGCTTGTTCGCTAAGAGGAAATATTTGTAAGTTTTTTGTTGATCTTAGTATGATCATGTTTGTCCTTTTACTAAGTGATCTTGAAGATCAAGTTGTGAATAGGAGAGGAAACCAAAACTTAGGCAAAGTATTTTTAGAACAAGTTCAGAGGAAAATACTCACAACTTTAAGATATATTTTATGCAGATCATGGCACACAGTTGAGAATGGGGGGGGAAATGAATGGCAGGTAATGTATCCAAGCAATGTTGGTAGCAAATGGCGTGTTACAAGAGCAAATGATATGTATGGAACTGAGAGCATGACACTTGACCTCAATAATTTGAATACTATAACAAGATAGAAAAGGAAGATTTGGGACCCATGGGTGTGCACTACATGTATTTGCTGAACCTGAAATGGAATGCTTTGTGGAGTAGAGAAAATCTTGCTTTGAATTGTTCAAGCAAAGTTTGGATGAACATCAGAGATTCCATAAGAGAACTCCTGCACTGAAGCATATGACCTTGTTAAGAAGGTTTTGCTAATGCCAGTTTTCTGTTCTTGAGTGATCTTTGGACTTAGTTTTATATGATCTGCATTTCCTGCCCTACCAAGAATATTTTTTTTTTTTTACATACAAGCTGGGGTACAGGCAAGAGGCGTGGGGCGGCGAGAGGGTTCACCAGAGACAGAGTGGGGAGCAGAACAGGCAGACCAGAAATACACTGCTGAGGGGAGCAGCGGGCAAGGCAGGAGAGGTCTGCCCCACCATGTGGGATTCTCCCCGGCCGGGCGTCGAACTCGCGTCGCTGCTGCCGACAGCTCCACAGCGCAGGGCTTAACCGCTGCGCCACCGGGGAGGCCCCCAAGAATATTTTTTAAAAGAAGGTTTCAACACATCCTATCACCAGTTTTGATAGAGACTGATATTAGTTCATCCGATATGTAGTCTTCACAGTTTTCTTACTAACCAAAACTTGATTTTATTGGGGGCAATATTGTACCCAGATAAAAACATAACATATCTCAATTGCTGCTGCAGTTGAGTAGGTACTAGTCAGAGAGATATAAGTGGGGACTGGGAGGAACTTCTGGAATTTCTGAAAAAGAAAGAACTTAGAACTTACTCCTCTTCATTTTCCCACATTCCTTTTTTGCATCTGGCCCAAATGGCCATGCTGGAACCGTGAGGCAACTTCAAGGATGAAAAACTTAAGTTCAGAATACTAAAACAGAATATTAGCAAGATTTGGGTCTACCTGGTGGCACAGGGGTTATGTTTCAGGTCTATCAAGCTATCACCAGGCATTGCAGCATGAGTTTGATCCCTGGCCAGGGAGCTAATATACATGGCATAGTAGCCTCTCCTGTCTCACCTGCTGCTACCCTCAGCAGTGTATTTCAGTAGGTCCACCTGTGCTGCTCCCCACTCTGTCTCTGGTGAATCCTCTTACCCACTGCACCTCTGGCCTACAACCCAGTTCTTGTATGCATAAATAAATAAGAAAATAAATCTTAAAGAAAAAGAATATTAGCAGGATTTGGTCTGCTATAAATAAATATTAGCAGAATTTATTGTGAGTCTGCCATAGTACCCCTAGACTGCCCTCAGACTTTTCATCTGCTAGAAAAATTAAACCATGATTTAATTAAGCCTCTGATTGGGGTCTAACTTGCAGCTGACCACAGTATGCCATTAACTGTGAGAAATTATTTACCAAAAATTATTGTGTTCCTGATTGTAAGCCATGCTGTGCTGCCTCCATACATTCTCTGACTCACTAGTAGATTAATGTATGAAAACAAAAATTGTCATCTTGATTTCAGAATTTTACATAAATGGTTTAGAAAACAAAAAATAAGGTGATAACTATTAGTAGTTTTAATCTTTGGTGCTTAAATACAACTATGCTATTTAGTATTTATAAACATCGTCAAATTCCTAGAGATTTGTGGAAGGGGGACTGCAGGAAGGAGGGGATGATGAAAGAGTGGACAAAACAGTCTAAAAAGTTTTCAAAAATTGGAAGTATGCAAAATAAAACTCACAATTCTCCATTATTGACTTTGAGTTGGGGGTGGATGCACCTTCCTCATTTCACCTCCTACTGAAAGAACAAGACAGATTCTGCCACATGGCAGTGTGGATTATCTGCCACTAGAATTGAAGTTTCAGTCACTCAAATCCTGGTGTCATTTACATTGTTTCTACCCAAAAGGTCAGGTGTCAGGAGGGACTATAAGCAAAGAAAGAGCCATCCCCTGGAACCACAAGTGTAAAGAGGAGAGGGAAGCAAGTGACAGCATGTCTCTGTGCTGAATCATTTTCAGGGGTAGCAGACCACTACATCCTGAGGCTTTTTTTGCAAAAAGGAAGCTGAAGGACAAACATCTGAAGGAGAAATTAATCTCTGTGAGTAGGTGACAAGCTGTGATAAGCCCTTGGGGTACATGTCCGAGAAGCACAGATGTTAGTGTGAAAACTATTACTTGATTCAAGGGAAGTGGAGAGAAGGGCAGAAGAGGGGGGCGATGGCAAAGAAAAACAAAACAACAAAAAACAGAACCATCTTTGCCAGGCAGTTGATTTTTTAAAGGCCATATTACCGTCAAAAGAACATAACATTAAAATATACCCATATGCCCATATGACAAAGACCTGGTGAAACTGGTATCTTCACCTCTTGATTTGCAAGATGTGATTTTGTATAAATGTGTGCAGCTCATTTGAAGAGCAATTTGGCAATGTGACTTAAGAGCCATAAAACATGCACTTCCATTTACCTAGTGACCTAACTCTTAGAAATGTATTAAAAAGAAATAACTTGACAAAATGTTATTAAAAATCCTTATCCCAAGTTGTTTATTTTAGCATTTCTACAATCAAAATAGTGAGAAACCAACATGTTTGACACTGAGTTATTAAGTAATTTGATGTGTGATAATTTAATGGGATGCTAAGAAGCACTGAAAATTACAATATTTAAGACAGGAAAATGAAAAAAAGTCTAAATCAATTATATGACTGGAAATGTGTGATTATTATAAATCACATAGACAAGAGCAAAAAACCTCCAAGGAAAAATAATCTTTGATCCTGTGAGATGATACGTAGCATTTTCCCTTTGTTTTAATATTGTTATTATTGCTCTAATATGCATACTTTTTTAAAAGAATAAAATGAGACAGGGCTATAAGGAAGGCTGGAACTTTACAATGTAGATCAACTAATCTGAAACTCTTGTGGATGATATGTTGAGTATAAACTTACTGTGCATAGAATATTTCATTGGAAGCAGTAAGAAATACTCATTTTCCCAAGTGCCTATTAGATGTACTGGCACTTCCCAGGGGCCAATTGTAAACAACATAAAAAAAGACCTTGATGGTGTGATCTGAGCTGTTGCTCTCAAATCCCCCAGCTCGCTCCCTTGCAACTGCTCCTTCCCACAACACGACGTTACTCTACATTAACCACGTCACACGCTGGGTAGAATATCAAAATGGTGCCTTAAGGGGAGGAAAGGGAGAAATTATTTTTAGATGACCCAGAAGATTCAGAAGCATCATTCTCTTCCAATACCTTTGTGTGTCACAGTCACTATTTAGGTCATGCAAAGAAAAGAGTGACAATTTAGGTTCCAGCTGTTGTTTGAGAAGTAACAAATGACTGTGAAGTCTCTTGGGACACTAAATAAAATAAAAGCAGTGATTCCCCACTTCTACTTCCCAGCATCCCACCTGGAGGGCCTTCATTGCACTTAGTATTTTCCCTCTAATGTCACAGTCCTTATAAGAAAATGAACTTATGGAGAGAATGGATATAATTCTTGGGGGATCGGATTGGTGTTAATCGCATAACCAAAGCACTGTTTTATCATAGGCTAGAAGGCAAAGCTATTAAGTGACCAACCAGGTCAGGAATCTGTAGGGTAGATAAAAATGAGGATAGAGCATCTTCTGAGAGGAATAAGCATCCCCCAGCCCCTCAGCGAGACTGGGACCTGGAGCTCCACAACAGAGCCCTGGGTGTGCGGTGGTGTTGGTGTGCATGTGTTTGCCTAGGCCACCAGGATTTCAGACTGATAGGCCCATGTGCTGAGGAGTAAATTCAAGAGGAGGTAGAGGGAAGAGTGGAAGGACTGCACCTTTTCCAACAGTATACCAGAATAGTATACCTGAAAAACTTTGTGGAATATTTGCTGGTAGCATTGCTTTTAAAAAAACGAACACACAAAAAAATTTAGTTATTGAAGAAGTCTGATTCCACTATGAACAGAAGAGAAGGTTTCACCCATTCCTGTGACATAATCCAGAAGGGGAAACAGCAGGATTAGGCAAGATAGTGATGGGAGTCTCGATTTGTAGACCTCCATTTATAGTCAGTTGATTTCATCAACTGACTCTGAACTTCGGCAAATTCTTCTAAAACTCTCCTCACAGTGAGTTATGTAATTGGAGTTCATAATGACGCTCTTTGTCTTGCCCTTAGAGTTTATTTTATTCTCACATTTTTGTTTTCTATTGTGAAGAGCTGTACCTCACACTGTGTCCAGGAACAACTTCTCCTTTCCTCGTAAGGAAGTCCCACCACAGTGCAAGGCCTTCATTATGAGGGGTGCACCCAGCAGCAATATGTCAGTCCTGAGGTTTAGGCTTTACTTATTCTTCCCTCCCCTTTGTAACAGACATGCTACTCTACTATGAACTTTATTCTTAGCTTTATTTTCAAGCATATGGTACTTCTACTTTCAAAAATCCATTTTAAGATACAGCAAACAAACCCAAGAAAATCTTTTGTGGGATAATTCCAATTGTTTTCTTAAAATTGTCGGTCTTATATTTCTTTTTAAAGAGACATATAAAAGCTTTTAAGAACATATGTAACAATAAAGTTAAAAAGTAAAGTAGAAAATCCAAATCTGAGCTAACACTGATCCAAACTGAAAAGTCAGTATAGGCCAACAGATTTGGGCTTTATATTTGTCTACACACTTCCTAGTACTCAGAACAAAATGGAAAACGAATTATATGTTCCTTTTCTTCTCATAGATTGCTATGGCTGTTGGCTTTTGTCTGCCTTTCGTGTTTTGTCATGAGCCTCATTTATTACAGTGCTCTCTTTCCTTTGGTGAGGGACTGAGGGGGGTGTCTTTTTCACCTCTGCTTGGGTCACAGAACCAGCCTGCCCCATTACCTATCATTCTGCCTAGAACCCTCCCCTTGACACTGTAGCTATACAGAGGTAGGTATCTGGCCATAAAGAGTTGATTTAATAAGAATCTTCCCAGGTGTTGACACACAGACTTTGGGGGGGTTGTTGTGTTGGTTTTCTCCCCCTCTTAAAGATGCTTAGCTGAAAAAATTATGAATCAAGAGCAGCTATTGGCCATCTTCCTTTCACTAGGAAATAAACCTGCCTTCAGTGGCAGGTAACTGAATATAGTAAAGGAAACTAAATATAAAAGGAAAACTAAACATAGAAGATGGGTGGATGGAGACACAGAGAAAAAGTTCTGTGTCTTGAGTCCCGGCTCCTATCACTGAGCTCCGAGAACTGGTTGCTGCAGCTCCTTAATTCTTTCCGTGATCCAAAACCCTTCCCAGCAATAAGAGCCAATATATTTCCTTCTTTGGTTAGTAAGTCTGAGTTGGGCTCTGACACTTAAAACAGAAAAAAATAGTAATTAATACATCTTTCATTGTTGGAAAGGAATCAGGATATCAATTTAACAAAAAGTCCATTTTATTTCCTAAAATTAATTTTGAAGACTTTTCTCACATGGACTTAATAGCACACTTTGAATGAGGTAATGGACAATGCCCTCAGCCACACTTTTACAGTAAATGTAGAAGAGAATTTCATGCAATGACTTCTAGTTTAAACCTTGAAAGAAAGCCAAGGACATAACATTAAAGCAACAGTGAGTTAAAGCAGTTCTCTAGGGATTATCCCAAGGGATGCAATGGGATTCAACATTTCAGTTGTCTCATTTCACCCAAGATCAGAGTTTCAAGAAGCAGAGGAACATTTTAAAAAAGTATTCTCTATGTGTCCCCCATTAACCTCTATCGACCAACCTTCTGATAAAAGTTGAATAACAAATGTTTTGAGAGTCTACTTTCCAATCAGGACTAACATTTTGTTTTTTTTTTTTAATTTTTAAATTCATTTTATTAATTTTTAAAATTTTTTTTATGTTGTTTATATTATTGTGTATTCCCCATCGGTGACCCACCACCAATTCACCCGTGAACCATCACCAAAGTCTCTTGTGATCTTTTCGCCCCCTTTTTGAACCCTTATCCTCCCCCTCCCTCACTGAATGTCTCTCTCTTAGTTGGTTCCCTTATATTCCTCCTATAAGTGAAGCCATTAGATATTTTTCTCTTTCTGTTTTTGAGTGAGAATTGGTTCTACATGCTTTGGAAAGTGGGTGAAATTAAAGGGACACAAATCATTACATTATGTGTACCTGAATATAAGACCATTTTGCCCCTGCACAGAAGCACTCATGTTGCCCTTGGAGATACCCAAAAGATAGATATACCTTTTTTTTTTTTCTGCAGGAATCATCTTTGGGTTTTCAATAGCATTAAAGCAAGTCATCAATTTGGCCCACACAGTCATAGAGTAAAATGATTTTGATCTTGAATTTTTTCAGAGTAAGAATTTCTAGTTATTACCCACTGTCTTATAGGAAGGTGACAGAGGAACTTGGCTTCCTAGTATGTTCTGCAGGGTGAAATTGTTTTAAAATGTTCATTTACCTCAATCCCTCCTTTCCAAGTCCACCCAGTATCTGAACTTATGTATTTATCAAAGTGGTGTAAACAGAGAGTCTACCTAGAGAGGTATTTTAGTTAATCATGGGTAATATCAAGCCATTCTTTCTGACAGAAATCAGAACTAATTTTCTTTTGATGTTAACTCTGATTTGTATCTGGTTTTGATCACCATTGCATGTCTAACCCTACCATAATACTTAGAGGAGTTTTTAAATATTTGTTGAATTAATAAGTTATTGAAATGTATAATTTCTAGACCTTAAAAATGAGCACTCTTGATATATTCTGGAAATTATATTGGACAAAAACAGATAAAAGGCTTTCATACAAATCTAGATTAGGGTCCCTTGTGGCTTGAATTAAGTCTGTGACACAAGTAACGGAAAGAATTGGAATGATTTTGGAAATATTTAGGAGGTTTATTGATGATACGGAGAGATAAGGAAGAAAGGAGAATGAACAGGGCCATATAAATAAAATGTAGGACCCAGTACAGAATGAAAATTCTGGACCTCTTGTTCGGAAATTAATTGCAAATGTTAATAGAGTTTTACACTAAACACAGAGTCCTAAGAAATTATATAGTGCTCTTGCACAGCAAGCTGGTGCTAAGACTGAAACATATCCCTGAGGGGGGGGCACTTTTTCATATTCTTTGAGTATTTACTATGAAACAAGCACGTGATACGCACATAATTTTACCTTAAAACAATAAACAGCATTAGGTTAAGAGTTCAAAGGAAGAATAAATAAAACAAAGCTCTCCTTCATACCACCTGAGAGTGTTTTTTATATGTAGGAGATTCCTTTTTGCTCTGATACTTTAAGGCGTGTTTCAAATACTGATCTTGAATAATTTCAGTAGTTGAGAACATGTCATTACTCCTTTATAATTTAGAATGCACCTATTTGCCATTACTAGATCACCGAGGCAATGAAAGTTCAATAAAGCCTCCAAACATCCTCAGATTCTTCTTAGCATATTTTTTTTTCTCTAAAGAAAAGAGGCTATATGGTAGCACCGATCAATAGAAGAGTGGTAATGCCTCAAAACCACTTGACTCTTATGTCAGATACTGCTCTGAGATATGCACACCTGCAAACAATGAATATCACAACTCACTTTTCTATTAGAGCCTTTGCCTTTGATGGTTGTCTGGATAAAATTGTATTATAGATGTGAGTCCATCTTCACACCTCAACAACAAGGAATAAAACTATCTTCTGGACATAAGTGGTATATAAGTGGCACATTGGCATTTTGAAAGAGCTAGTCTATCAAGAAAATAACAGGAGTGTCAAAAAGATAATTAGAAAAATTCCTTAGCAGGAATATTTGCACATGATTGATTTAACAACTTTGATTCAGTCTTACTGAGCTGCTATTGGGTGTCATCCATTGTGTCAGGGTCTTTCACACATATACACTATCTGAAATAAATCCTACCTATAAAATGAACATGGACCCATATCAGTGAACCCTTTCAGATGGATGAACCCTTTCAGACCATGAGAGGTAAAGTGATTTTTCCCAGGATTGTGTAATTGTTTGTTAAAAGAGCTGAGACTTGAACTTAGGACAACTGTGTCTAAATTGCAAAGCTGCCCTAAGCTTTCTGGGTACAAGTTGGCATTTTGAAGGACCTTGTTCCTGGAATTTTTCCTGACTTCTCCTGGATCACCAATATCCCACTTAGCTGAATTATTTCTATCAGCCTGTAAATATGCTCTAATATTTTTCTTCTTAAAAATATAAACCAAAACAGAATCTTAGGGTAAAATCTCACTCAGTCTGCTATCACAAAATACCATAGACTGTGTGGCTTAGAAACAACAGAAAGTCATGAAGACTGTGCCCTTATGACTAATCACCTGCCAAAGGCCCACCTCCTGATACCATCACTCTGGGCATTTTGCTTCACTATATCAGTTTGGGATGCAACAAAGCAGACCATGGCACCTTTATTGATGTGCTGCTGCTATACATTGCTGTGCTTCCTTTTTCAGCCAGAATTCTTGAAAAAGTTGTTTGTCTTCATTCCTACTTCCTTGCTCCAATCCATTTCTGGTATATTTCCATCCTTAACTTTTCTCTTTTATTTCTGCATTGCCAAATCCACTTCTCTATCTTATTATTAGATCCCTGAGCAGTATTCAGCATAAATGACCACTATTTCCTGCTTGAGACACTTCCTTATTCTGTAATGTATACCACCAAATCTCCTTGATTTTCCTCTTACTGTGTCTTCTTACCAGATTTTCCTTTTGGAGGAATTTTGCTAGGTTTTCCTTCTCTGCTTGTCAAATAAACATTTTCTAGAAATCTTTTTCCACATACTCTCTTTAGTGATTCCTCCAATTCCTTGACTATTTATATGATGCACTGACTTTGTCTATGGCTCACAACCAGTTTTGTTCTCTGCTCTTCCCTGAGCATAGCACCCCAACTATAAGATAAACCTCTGAGGATTGTATGACTCTCAACCTTGATCTGTCTCCTAAAGTTCAGACTAGAGTACCCAACTGCCATCTTGACATAGATGTCTAAGAGACCTCTCAAATTATATGCTAATAATACAGAGTCCTCCAACAATAATACAGATCTCTCTCCTCCAATTATGATCACCTCTTTTAGTCTCCTACATCTTAGTAAATGGCATCACCATCTACCCAAGACCCTCAAGCCAAAAATCTGAGAATTATTTCTTTCTCTTTTTTTCCTCATCACTATATAAAGTTGACCAACACATCCTCTAGCCCCTATCTCATAAACATCTCAAATCAGTTCATTTATATTCATATCCAGTTACCTAAATAAAAGCTACCTGTGCTACACAATGATCCTCTATCTCCAACTGTATTGGCCTTTTTCTATTCTTGAATATACTGACCAGTTCATTTGCAGCATGGGGTGTCTACATTAATTATTTTCTTTACCTAGAAAGCTTCTCCTTTGGTTCTTAGGAGACTGGTTCTCTCTTGTCATGTCATGAAAATAGCTTTTACCCAGAAATGTCTCAGTGAAGCACCTAATCTAAAATAACCCCACAATTGCTATCACGTTTACTCTCCAGAGTTTGTTTGCTATATTTCTTATTCACTGAGATATGCTCAATGCTGAGACAAGGCCTAGCATAGAATAGTCCTCAATAAATAATTGACAATAAATTGAATAATTTATATTGTCTTTTTAAATAATTCTTATTACGTATAAGCTGTATCCAGGAAGCTAGAAATAAACACCTGGGAAGCAAACTGTCAAACTTATATTTATCCTTCTCAAAATTTCTGAGTTACCAATGCTATGACAAATAAAAATGTACATGACTCACAAATTATAAATCAGCTTTGGTTAAATACATCCATAGATAGGCAAAGGCAATAAAAAAATGTTTTGGACTTGATCTCTCAATCTAAGTTTATGATTTAGCTGAAATATAAAAGATATAAATAAGAACAATTCTCAGACATTATTGAAAAGTTCTGAATAATTAGAAATTAATATAGTAAAAGTAATTTAAAACCCTAAGTAAATGTATACAAAGGACTTAATTGCAGACAAGACATAGACATCCAAAAGTGAACAGTGTGCTAAAAGTGAACAAATCCTTAGGGATGTCCAAGTATTATATAGTGTTTGTAACTTTTGATTATGAATGACGTGGATGGGGTTATAATAATAAATTATATTATAATAATATAATTAATTATAATAATAAATTATAATAATAAATTATATGTTCTCATAATTCAGATGACACCATTTTAGAAGCTTAAAATGAATAATCTCATTTCATCTTCACACAGCCCTATGAAATGGGTATTGTTTTCATTTCCATTTTAAAACATGAAAATTAAAGTTTCCGGAGGGCAAATAACTTACCCAGGTGACACAATAAATGACAGAATCCATTTTTGTTAGACGAAACATAAAAAATGGGTCCAGTGAGGAATAATCATTAAATAACATTTGTATAATCGTTTATAATTCAATTTTCATTACTGTATGAATTATGTAATCTATGTTAACCAAAATACCATTGCACATATTTGGAAATGGGTTTAAAAGATAATGCCTTTTGTAACAATCAAGCTTGCATTGAACCTAAAGAAAGGTGTTGCACTGAAAATCAATGGAGAGTTTTACTGGAATATCATGACAGTGACTCAGTTACTTGTGCTCTTCGCAATTCTCAGAATTCCCATCCTTGAGAAGGTCTGTTTACTTGGGAGATAAGATTAAAGTTTGCAAAATCACTTGGTGAATCAGTCTCGAGATTTTTAACTGACTGATTTAAAATAATATTCATAATTGCCACTTAAGTTTTATCTATCAGACTACCAAAAGATAGACACGGACTACAGAATGTTCACAGCCTCACCTGATATCCTAGATCTATAGATCCTGTCTTCTTGAAGCTTACATTGATGCGATGAAAGAATTTATGTAATTAAAAGGGGGGGGGAATAACATACAATGGGGGAGGGGAAGAGGAGTTAATAAATTTTTTTCTAGACTAGTCACTGAAGGTAGCCACCAGAGGGCTACCTAGCCATGCCTGGTAGAGGTCATGGGTACAAAACTTAACTCCACCTTCTTCCACCTGTTAACCTAACAAACTAATATTTAGCATTCACAGCATCTTAGAGGAAATAATTAGATGGACAGAAAGTTGATAATCTTTACACTGAAGCATTAGACATATCCTTTATGCCTGGAATTGATAATATTTCAGAATCATAAATGAGTTAGATGGATGTGACTGCCTTTTGTTGGTTTGTGGGTGGTTTGTTTGTTTGTTTGTTGGAGTTTTGCCAAGAAAAATTGTCTGTTCTAAAAATTATATTCAATGTTCTAATACAAAATTATCTGATTAAAGGGAAACCTGCTATTTTCTGAGCTGAGGCTTCTGTCTTTACCCACAAGCTATCAGATGTGATTTGTTTTTAGTTAGTGGTGGTGAGTATTTTTATGTATTGTTTTTGTTTCTCTGTTAGAAACAACTGCTATAGGACACAGTGAAGAAGATAGCTGCCAGGTAAAGATGTGTAAAAAAGAACCCTCTGATTTGCCCTAAACTCATGGGAAAATAATTTTACCTATCAGTGTCCTTTTCCTTACCCCAGTCATTCCTTTACATAGAAGATATGCTTTAGTCAAACCACATTCCTTAATTTTCTCCAGACTCTCCATGAGGTATCTCTCCTGTCTTAACTTGTGTATATGACTGGGCCATTAAGTTTAGCTTAAATAAAGTTTAGCTTAAATGTTCCTTTCTGACACCATCCAGTTCCCAGATCAATGAATTTTTCCTTCATCTGTGACTTCCAGCATTTATATACTACTATCTTATTGATAATAAAATCTCAATAACAGGATGATAGAGCTGAAGAGAACTTACTGACTCAGTCGCCTAACTGGCTTCATGAGAAGCCTTTGAAAACATTTAAACACATAAATATCATAGAGTTTGAGGTGGAACCCAGGTTAAAGTTTCCAGAGGCTGAAGTGGAACCCAGGAATCTATATTTCACAAAAGTCCCTTGAGGTGATTTTAATGCTTGGTCATGTCAGGAAACAAACTTGCTGGTGGGAACCTTATTTCATAAGTGAGGAAGCAGTTCGGGAATTTATCCAAGGTGACAGAGTTAATTGCAATCAGGACTTGACACACTGTTTTTGCACTGAACCACTCTAGGTTGCTTCATTTAACATCTGGTAATGGGTCAGGCCATCACTCAGGGTCAATATATAGAATCAACCTAAGTACTTAGACACAGTGAGGGACAGTGGGGGATTTCTAGGTTGGAAGTCAGCTGATCATCAACCAGATAACCTGGGAATGTGATGAGAATGCATAACCTCAATTTCTTCAACTGGAAAATTGGAATCATGATTTCTAATCCGTTTTAGCCCGCCGTATGCGATGTATATGATGTATATTGTAAACTGTAAGTGATACAACAGGTATAGAAGAGTCATATTAATGACACATATTGAATATAATGAATATACTGATAATAATAATGAGGGTGAGAAGTCATTCTTTAGCTCACAGGTGACAGAGACTAACCAGCCCCTGGCTTAGGCCACAGCTCACTGGCATTTGTCTCCCTGTAGGTCTAATGCAAGGTCCAAAGTCTGGTATGCAATTTGGCGTTTTAATTCGCTATGTTGACCAAGCTGGGGTACTGATTAACAGTGTCCTCCAGCAGTTGAAATCTTCGTTGTAACTTCTGGGAGTACTATTATTTCCTTTTTGACTCTTACTCCCCAAAACCAGTAGCTCAAACATGAACATGTTTTTTATTATTATTCTTATTTTTTGAATGGGGGAAAACAAATTAGAGTGTCCATTGAAAAGAATATACTCAGTCTTAAAATGCAAAAAAGCCACCATCTTTTTTTATAAGTCACTTTACCACAGGCTCACGATGAGACTAGATTGTTTTGTTCTGCCTACCTTTTAATTGCGATGAGATTTGAATGTTACCCAATTAATAAGATTTTAGAAGGTCCTTGATCTCAGTAGCCATTTCACAAGTTGTTTTATAAAGGTGGGCAACTCCTGCATGTTTTACTATTCTCCATTATAAGTAAAAACTTATTATTCCTCTTCTAAAGAACAGTAGTTCCTGAACATATCCATTCACTGTAGGAGGAGGAACCATTTGTGTGTGTGTGTGTGTGTGTGTGTGTGTGTGTGTGTGTTTGAGTACGGTAATAAGAAGCAAAACAACCAATAGGAAATAGCCTTACTGTCTTCACCTTCAGAGAAAGCAGTCTTTGTTCACAAATAAAATCAGCTACTTGACACCAATTTTTTTCATTGTGCTACTGTCAAATAGGAAAATAATAGAGCAAAATGTCACCAATTGTGAACAATAATATACTCCTGATTCAGAATACATAATGAGGAATTTGAATTCTGTGCCCAAATAACCTCCTTGCTTTGATTTGTTTCTGTTCCCTAGCTGCTAGAATATTATTCTACCTATACTGGCATATGTCTTCATGGACAATAATAGTTGCCACTGCAAAACAATCATAGAAAACCTGTTTCTTTATTCCATTAATATTTTCTGTAAAAGGGGGAAATAAACCAGTGAACTGAGCTAAGAGTTAGGAAACTTAGATTTTCCTTTCTCTGTTGCCTCAGTTTCTCCCTTTGTAAAACAAGAAAATTAGATTATTTTTAAAACTTCCACATGCTCAGACATTCTATGATGTTAAGGATTGCCTCAAGTGATTCTTAGGGAGTTCAATGAAAGATTTTTATTTCAATCCACTGTATTTTTTCAACAAATATTCATTGAGTAACCTAATATGTGCTGGGCATAAGCTGTAGGCAACATAACATGTAGGTGAACATATGTAGGTGAACATAACAGTGAGGAAAATGAACAAAATGCCTGCCCTAGTAGAGTTTTAATCCTAGTGCCTATAAGAATATTGTCTGCTTGAACACATATAACGTGCTCTTCCAATTTTCATAGAAATAGCACTTCTGCAGGCCCTGGAGAAAAAGGAAAGAATGAAGCAAATGGAATTTTGTTCTTCTCTTTTTGTTTTTCTCTTGACATAGTCTTGAAACAACATGTGACATTTGCTACCAACAAATAGTTGTCTCTTACACAATTAAGCTCTACTAGATTGAGATGCAAATCAAATAATGATACAGCATTTATCTAGAATGAATCTAGCGATTCAATCGTAAAAATAAATCTCATATAGAAAAAAGAAAACGTTAATTCAAACTACCTTAGACTGAGAGTCGGAGAAGTGAGTCAGAGTTATATGTTCTATCAGTTAGACAGAGAGAACTTACAAAGAGTTGGTGTACTTTAGGAATGATTTTTAGTGCCTGAAGAGCTTGAATTTTAATAATACAGGTAGCTTCTAGATTTAAAAATATAATTATCACTAAATGCAAAAAAACCCAGATATGGTCCACAGAACAAAAGTACGATATAACAAAATGAGTTCCTTATTTTTCTGTCAATAAAGTACACAGTGCATAGCTTTATTGACAAGATTTATTGATGTGACTACTATAATGTCATCAAGGGCTTTGAAGTAGAGAACATGAGAAAGGCTAATGGGAGAGATTGACTTGAGAGACTTTGCATTCTAAGAATGATGATTTGGCTTCTAATGTATTATTAAATAATGTCCTACTAACAAAAAAGATGAAAGTTTGCAAAGGTGCACGTAATACTTCTACGCCTTGGACTTTGTTCAGGCTGATCTCAAAAAAGAAACTCCTTGTATTAGCATGGAGTAGTTGGATGTATTTTGTGTTTTAGTTAAGCTCACACTCATGACCAAGTCTGATTCCCAGAAGTCCTTTTAGGAAACACCTCCCAGATTAAGTGATATTTACCTTGCTGGCCTCTTCTAAAGAGTTAACCTACAGGTTCTTAACCCAAAGAAGTTCATGCCCCAACCCACACCCTGTTCCTACAACAATTAAGTTGGTTTCATTTTGTCCAGTGATTTCAGGGACCACATTATAAAAGAAAGAAGTTTTTCAAAGGAAGGAAGGACTGAATGCCATGGTTGCCTTTTGATAAGTTCCTACCAAAAAGATCCTGAGAACTTTCTGAATCTCAGCATGTGTCCTCATCGGTCTGTGCAAACTGAGATGAAAGTAGAGGAGAGGAGACAGATTTTACCACTTGTGCTATAGTAATAGCAGTTAGCATTGGTGACATTCATTGCTATATAGATCTAAATTGAGCTGGGATTAGGAAGCCACCTGTCACATGAGCTAGTTGTAATTCAGTCACTTGGGGGAAAGAAAAGTAGACTGTCAAGTAAGGGTTTTAATACTGTATGCACCTGTGAAGAGAGGTAGCGCTTAGTCAATGAGCTATATAAAGGGAAATTTTCTTTTTTTTTAATTTTTTTTTTAAAGATTTATTTTTTATTTATACATACAACCTGGGGTACAGGCCAGAGGTGTGGGGTGGCGAGAGGGTTCACCAGAGACAGAGCGGGTAGCAGAACAGGCAGATCAGAAATACACTGCTAAGGGGAGCAGCGGGCAAGGCAGAAGAGGTCTGCCACGCCATGCGGGATTCTCCTTGGCCGGGCGTCGAACTCGCATCGCTGCTGCCGACAGCTCCACAGCGCAGCACTTAACCGCTGCGCCACCAGGGAGGCCCTAAAGGGAAATTTTCAATGAGAATCCTCACTAGTCTTAGTTAGCACTGCCCATATCATTGCTCCTTTTAATTTATTTGCCAAGACATCTTCAGCTATACAAATATTGTGAATATTATCACTTAAAGTATCTATAAAGGAATGTGAACATTACCTATATAAGTTAATGAAGTTTATGTGAAAAGTCTTTCTCTTGTCACAAGTAATTGGGTTATTGGACAAAGTATACATGTACATCTAAAACCTAGAGAGGATGTGTAAGCAATGATTATTAAGCAAAGTATCTAACATAGGGAGGTACACTCCATCATATGTCACATTACCATAACCTGGAACTATGCCTGACCCTCTGGAGGTGTTGAATCAATGCTTGCTGAATTAATGAATATGTCAGCAAGCATCTTTTAAGTGGCTCCCATGACATTAAGAAGAGATATGGTCACAGGATGTAGATATTGCCTCGGGCTCTGATTCTAGATGGAGACACCTAGAGACAACTGAGCAGGAAGAAGCTACAGGTTATGGTTTTGAGACCTTCAGCATCCATTTTCCTGCTGATTGCTTCATTTCTCAAAACACTATTTCAGTGTTACAGGTTTTTCCCTCACCAATTCTATTTCCAGCTCACTGCCTTTTCTTATAATTACATTTAGGTTGATAAAATTAGCAATAATGAAAATCAATAGAAAATGATAAAGTTTTCTTTTTGGAAAATAGAAGTGACTTATGGTAGGGAAAAAGGAGCATTGCAGATGGAATTTTCCCTCATTTTGGATGTACCCTCTTGTTCCTGGGAAATAACAACTGTTTATGGGTGTTTCCTCATATTAGGACAACCAAATCCCACACACTGTAAAACATATATCAGGAAATAATCACATGTTGACCTTCTTGAACTCAGAGCATTCATTTAGTAATCAAAAAATGTAAAATACATTTTATTTAGCATTGTTGAAATCAATCAAAAATGTCTTAAATTGTTTACCCAGAATACCCAGAACATCATTACAGCCTTTACTTTCCCTCCCTCTGTGTGATGAAGAGTCATTGGTTCTGAGGAGAGGCACACAGAAACAGAACAAATGTCATTTCAACAAATTTTAAGGGACAGCTGTGATTCTTTTTTAATACTTGACTTACTTTGCTAGTAATTTTGTTCTACATGGAAGACTGATTATTAAGATGAGATTTTTACTATACAGAGATGAAAATTAAGATTGCTAATTGCTGAATTAGGTTGAATTTATTGGAAATGTAATCACAGGTCTTATTGTATTTATGGCAAAGCATATTGAAACACAGGTGTACCCTGCTTTTTGGAACTTGGCATTATGTCACTTTATTTTTCTGAAAGACCTACACTGTACGTACCTCTTTTCACTAACTGAAAGAAATCAAGACAAATTCTACTATTATGATAAAAAACAGAAAGTGAAAAAAGCATCAGTATTTGTTTTACAACAGCTATTCTGGAGTCAAGCAGTGAGAGGAAGAGCCAGCTGCCTTCTCCAGGAACCATTTTTTCCAGGTTGTCCATGTATTATATCGCTTCTGCTTGAATAAAATATATAAGGGTTACTTTAGGTTTTACATATTATTTAGCATAATTAAGTAGGTAGATTATCTTTTGGTTCTGGGAATAATAATGAATTTTCCATATAAATTAATGGTACTTATTCATGTTAGGCCAGTTTTACTTACAAAAGCTTTCATAGGAACACTTACAGATAGCAGGGGAAATCTGTATTTGATTGAAGTGTGATGGACTCATTTCTGCCTGCCTTTCTGAACATATGCAGTCTCTCTCATCTTTACTCCCCTTGCTAGCTAAAAGATCATCCACCAAGTCATATTGATCTTATCTCATATTATCTCTTGAGTCAGCTTTTCTATATTTCCATTGCATTATCCTAGCTCATGTCATCACATATTTATCACCCGACTTTCTGAAATTTCTCCCAAATATAGTCACTCTCTTTCTGGTCATATGACTTTCAACTTTTTCTCTGAAATCAAATGTTGCATGGACAATTATTACTCAGTCCTGCCTTATAATAGTTGTGGCTTTTCCTCCAGTCTTAATGTTCATTGCTTCCCCCATCCAAATCTGTCTTCCCCACTCCTCGGCTGTGTCCCTTTGCCACTCTAGGCCATATGCTTGAAGATGCTGTGTTTCCTTGAGGTCACTGGTATCCCTGATTCCATAAATACTTTCATGCCTTTTTGCTCTATCCCACGTTCTTTAGATGATTTCTCTTCATCCCTGGGCTTTCATATTAGGTGGCAGTCCTTTTCCCATGAAAACTTCCCTGACCTTCAAAGTTTGGATTGGGCACCCTCCTGCCTGCACTCACAATTCCTCCATCATGCTACTGCTCATACACTGGTCATTGGCTGATTGTAAATCCAGTTGCTTTCCTAATCAGGAGCTTCTAATAGAGCCTGTGTTTATCTTGCTCTTATTTTTATTACTGACACCAAACACTGGCATGTATTAGGTGCTGAAGAAATATTTGTTGAATATTTGAAATTGAAATTTCAGTACTCCCTTACTTGTAAAGAAATGTTTTACTAGCGTGTTCTGAAATCACTATAGAATGTCAAATATTTGAAGTAAAATTGTCATCTTTAGTCACATTTTTTCGTTATTATAGATTTCATACACATAAACTCATTTTGTCTCTATTAAAGCTCTAAAATAGGCTTCTTATTAAAATAAATAAATTTGATTAAAATATGTTCATGTTCTTTTTAATTGACAAAAACCAATAGTCCCCAGAAGAACTAAGAAAGAGAGAGATTCAGCGAATGATATTTTAGACATAAGTTCAAGTTCAAAGAATAATTTAGTCAAATAAAAAATCAATCATTTAAAAATGTGGACAGTGTTTGGTTTGTGAATGTCAAGACACAGATTACAGATCATTAGCAAGTACTAAAAATTGAAAATCAGCCATAGTCTATGAAAGAGCAGAGATGTAGGGCCGTGTTGCCAAGAGCCACTTTAACAAAACATTATGCTAATGGTCATAGTGACATGTTTCATTTGAAAAAAAAATTAAAATAATAGCTTGGAAAGCTGGGAGGCTGGTGGTCTCGGCTAGGAAGGTGGCAGCCTGCAGCAATATAGGTGCCGAAAACAAGGGGACCATGAATTCTGGAGTTGTTATAAACCTGGCTGACAGCAGATTTAATTTAGTAAAGTCCCTTTTTGAAACACTAACAAGCAAATGTAAACTTTTAGAGTTTCTTCCATTCTATGAAAGCAGTAACTGTGGCATATTGTTCAGCATCATGAAATGAATAAAAACATGTTATCATGGTACTCTTTGAATGTTCCATACAATATGACGAATCTAATGTTTCTCTGTTCTCTCATATGTTCACTTAAATAAGAGTTTTTATGGATGTCAAGTAATTTCATTATATCAAATTAAATCATTATTAGCTTATTATGCAAAAGTAATACCTTTTAATGTCTTAGGTTTAAAGCTCTGTCTTACATGAAAGATTACTACATCTTTATTCAAGTTACTTCTTTCCTTTTGAATAACCTAGTAGAGAGAATCCTTGGATTCCATATCACTTTTTTCCATGTTGATGTCTCAGTGTTGTTTACTTATTTACTTCTCCACCTCATTATGTTTCAGTGATATAAAAGTGATAAGATGAGTCTTAAGTAAAAATCTTTTTTTTATATATATATAATATATATTTTTATTGTTATTTATGTCTTTTACATTTTGCATTCCCCTTGGGTAGCCCACCACCAATTCACCCGTGATCCATCTCCATGGTCCCTTGTGTTCTTTTCTATTCCATTTTGTGCCCTTTCCCTTCCCTCCCTCCGGCTCCCTCCTCCCCCCCTACCCCCCC
>PVIJ01014364.1:0-41137 GCA_004024925.1 Scalopus aquaticus | reverse complement strand
GGGGCCTCCCCGGTGGCGCAGCAGTTAAGCGCTGCGCTGTGGAGCTGTCGACAGCGGCGACGCGAGTTCGACGCCCGGCCAGGGAGAATCCCACATGGTGCGGCAGACCTCTCCTGCCTCACCCGCTGCTCCCCTCAGCAGTGTACTTCTGATCTGCCTGTTCTGCTCCCCACTCTGTCTCTGGTGAACCCTCTCGCCGCCCCACGCCTCTGGCCTGTACCCCAGCTTGTATGTACAAATAAAATAAAATCTTTAAAAAAAAAATAAATAAATAAATAAAAGGTAAAAAACAAAAAGGTATACAGATCACTATGATGGCCAGCTAAGTTTGAAAATCAGAGTCTTTGAATTTAATAGGTAGGGGGTTCAGTCTATTTTCAATTCAGCAGTTTGTGTACAGAAATGTCACTGCAGCTGAAAATGATGAGAATTTGGCAGGGGATACTAAAAGAATAGCTTGTATTTTGGCGTACTAATAAAACTGGTTTAGACTTAAGCAAAGAACAAGAAAGCAGCAGCTCACGCGCAACACCTTTATGAGTCTAAATTGGATCCAAGTTGAAAAAAGCAATGGAGATTTTTATTCCAGACACTGGCTAGTGCCAGTGGAAAGAGCGAGCAGCGAGGCCAGAGGCAACAGCAGTAGGTATTCCTGACTATTCCTGTATGGTTGTGAATACTGTTATTACACTGTTACTAAAAAGGGGGGATTTGAGAAGGAACACAAACATCTCTCAGACACACAGAGAAATCTCTTCTCCCCAATCCTTTTATAAACAGATCGAAAGTTACCTATTTGTTTCAAATCCATAGTAATCTGATTTGCTCCCCAAATGGCAACATTTGGAATAGCTATTTCAGACAATACCTATTAATCAAAGTTTCATTTCTAAAATAATAAATATGTAAAGTCTAAGCTATAGAACTTTTTGAAAACTGCAATATCTAATATTTGCCAGTCTAGGAGATATGAGCCAAGTAATATTACAGCAGAACAAAAAAGATTCTGGTCTTTAGTGTTCTCCATTGACCCTTACTCTCCTGAAAAGGAGAGTAAGTACATTTAAAAAAATGTTATAAAAGAAAAAAGGAACAACAGGAAGGAGGGAAGGAAAACAATCTAAGTCAGTTCAATGAATTCAACCTCCACCACTCCCCACACCACAGGGTTACCTAATGTTGCTGCTTCTGAGCTTTCATTACTTGCAGTCCCTGCTTTGCCTGTGGAGGTCAAGTTCATTCTTCTATTATTTTGGCCACCACTACTCCTGGCACAGTGCTTTTTCATATGCTTGATCTTTATATACTTGTTACTTATTATTCACAATACGCAATCTATGGGCAGGGATTTTATCTTCCAAAAGTTAGTAAGACTGACTTGAGTCAACAACAGAATCATCTTTCCTTCTTTGGTAGAGACAGTCACAAATAGAAATTCTTGCTTCTCCTGATATTAAAGTAACAGAGTTCTCGAATGTTTTTGTAAAGCACTGCTTCCCAACCCCCCCCCCCCACAAAAGCAGGAAGATAAAGCCTACTCTAGGAATGTGGGGTGAAATTGGAAGTGAGTTCACTTAAATGAGAAATTCATTCGACATAAACATTTTCTAAAAGATGTGAAGTTTTATTCTCCGTTTCATTACCAAAACATTTTTCCACAAAGATCTTCAAATATAACTTGTACTCCAGGAAGATGGTTCAAGCACCAGGCATGAGAGGGCAGCCCTGAGTGAAGATCACTACAAGAATCTGTCACTTCAGAGTGACTCGTAGCATTTCAGAAACTGAAGAGATGTGATGTATGATCTACTTTAACCCCCTTCATTTGCTGTAATTCCAGTCACAAAGATCAACAGACATTAGAAATTATTGGCAATGGGGAGAAGTGTTTAAAAATGCCAAATGGGAATTCATGGACGCTTTACAGTAAATATTTTATTCTAAAAGCACTCATAATTCAAACACACACATTCTGGTCTTTTCTCTTTTTTTAAAGAAGTAGCAGGGTGACATTTTCCCAACAAATTTTTGTTTCTGTTTTTTTGTTTTTGTTTTTGTTTTTTTTTCTTTGAGCCTTCCCATCCCAAACCTGAGTTATTTTGGGTAAGGAAGGTTCAGGGAGGTGCAGCACCAGATCAGCCACTGTGATGACTTCTGGTCAGACTATGCAGTGGAAAAGGAAGGAAGGACCTAGAAGCCAAACACTGCCTGCCGTGAAGCTGTGCACACAGCATTACAGAGGTGCTACTGTCATCTACTTCCAACCCAAAAATAACACCTCCCAAAGTAATGAGTTTCCACACTATGGATTCCAGAGAGTTACTCACTGATTGACAGGGGACTGTAAAGTGATGAGAGCACCAAAGCGGCCCTCTCCAGTCTCCTGGCAAACAAAGATTGGGTCACATTTTTTTCATATTTCTGACAACACCTACAACAGACTAAAACTTTAATATGATGATTGATGCCTGTGAACACTTAAATCCTAAGCCAGTAATAACTAATGTGGAACTCTAGCGCTGTTGAGGCCACGTCTGAGTTATTTCTGGTTTGGAAACAGACGTGGCTGAAGTACCTCTGACTTTTTAGGTACAGCCAAAAAGAGTCAGCAGACTGAATGCCCTGAGATGAATGACTGTAATAAACTGTCCTCCAATATGAAATTTTAGCCCGGTGCTAAACCCAAACACAGTGGTCTTTGTGATTGTCACAAGGTCCATCAAAAGCCTTCGCTGAACAAAGGGCCCCTCAATTTGTACGGTTCCCACCAGAGCCTATGTCTCAAACAATGCTCTCAAGATACGTCATATTTTGAAGTAAAACTTCAAAGTGACCTTCAACAGTTTCTTGTTTATGGTCACTGTGTACAGACACACCCCTCACCCCTTACTGCTTCCTCATCACTTACTATCCACTATAGAAGCCCTAAAAGTCTCTCAGTATCACTTGTATTTTCCCAGCAGACTACCAACAGGGTGAGGTTCCAGAGGAAAAGAAAATGACAGCAGAAAAACAACTGTCATGTCAAAGAAGGACAACAGAGAGAAGATACATTTTGAGAGCTATAGCCAATTCCCTAGAATATCAATGATAAGTTAAAAGACTGGTCAGTTTCTGTGCTTGCACTGGTAGTGCCAATGGCTCCCTGGTTCTCAGGCCTTCACACTTGGAGTGGAAATTAAAACATCAGTTCTCTTGGTTCTCAGGTATTTGGACTCACACTGGAATGACTGCACCAGATTTCCTGGGTCTCCAGCTCACAGACAGCAGATCTCCTTAGTCTCACGTGAGCCAGTTGTGTGTGTGTGTGTTTGTGTGTTCATGCGTGTTCATGTGTGTGCATGCATGTGTGTGTCCTACGGGTTTTGTGTCCCTGAAAAATCCTTGACTAATTGTGTTGTAATCTTAAACTAAAATATTTGCTAATATAGTAATAGAGATTAAGTAAGTAAGCACAAAATAGTGATCACCCCTTTTTTTAATTATTGAAACCTAAGGTTAAATTTAACTTTAAAATCAGTTAGAAAACAAATTCTTTATTCAAAGCTAACAATTTAAAATTCATTAAATGCTGTTTAACTCAGTAGTTAGATTTTATCATTTTTTACAAGTGTGTCATTGTAACTATTTTGAGTATACTTATACAAAAACAACAATAACACATCCCACAAGGAATAAGATAATTTAAGTGTTAGCCCAAAAAGAACAAATATTTTGAAAACAACTTTGAAATGTAAAATTTGCCTTCATGCTAAGAACCCTTAACATTAATCTGGCTGTTTAAAAGTCCTGCAAATGGGTCATGAGATATTTGTTCCCAGGCTGAAAATCTGTATACAAATTGGAAAGAATTTTCAACCAAAAGTTATAAATACCAAGGAAGGATTAATAATGGAAAGTCTGACCTAACACCAGCCTGGCCTCTTTGATGTTCTACTAAGCAGTGTCCTTTGCTCATTCAGCTAAGAGCTAGGATGAATCTTCAATTCTAACTTAAAAGATGCAAATACCTACGTTTTCTCCCAATTGTGCTTTAAATATAACTAATCAAATTATAAGATGTTGGCTCATACAACAGGGATTTACCACATATCATAATCAACCAAAAATAATTTTTTTTAAGATTTATTTATTTATGCATACAAGCACTGCGATGTAGGCCAGAAGTGGGGGGGTGGGGGGGGCGGGGACCAGCGGTGAAAGGATTCACCAGAGACAGAGTGGGGAGCAGAACACGTGGACTGACTGAAATATACTGCTGAGGGGAGTCTACTGTGCCATGTGGTAAGCTCCCTGGCTGGGGATAGAACTCGTGCTGTAGTGGCTGCCAATAGCTTCATAGTGCTGAGACTTAACCCCTTGCACCACCAGGGAGGCCCCCAAAATAAAATTTTTAAGTGTCTATTTCAAATGATATCCTTTTTTCTATTCTCTTTTCTTAGTGATACTAAAACCAAGTAAATTTTAATTCAGACTTATATTTAAAATATGTATAAGCCACCTAATGGACTGAAGTAAATATTAACACTAATTAATTTCCTAAGCAAATTATTAACTTAGAATCGTGAAAGAAGCCTCAAGCGAATAATAATTTTGTTGAAATATCCACTGGCATATAAGTGCAGGATATGGATGACCTAGAAATCATTATTTTCTATTTTCTCAAGCATACTTGGCTCACGGGGACATACTGTTGGGAGTGAGCGGACATGGATCCAAATCTTGGATTCCAAAGAATCTTGGAATCCAAGATTTGGATCCACCATTTACACATACAGCCTTAATCTCTCTCTGAACATCAGTCTTCTTTTTTACAAAATGCAGATGATGAGACTTTCCTGACCTACTTCACACAAGTAGTCAGCACGACTTGGTGAGATAAATTACTGCAGCGCTGTATGAACTCTGAAAGAACTCAAATGCAATATATTACTAGTACATGTGTATTACATGAAAAATACCTTTATAATAAAATTTTAGGCATTTTATAGTCATAACGGCAGGAAAACCAGTCTAGCATGGGCCCCAAGTGTCATCAACTGCACCAAATTACAAGGTCTGACTATGCTCTCACCCTTTCTACAGCTAGCAGGCTAGGATTCCACAGTGAAACTTCAGTGCGATTGCGCACCCCTGGATGACAAGCTACAGAAGTCGTTGAGCCCTGGGCCTGGGGATCCTCAGCTGCAACTCCACTCAGGACAAGCATGCCACAGAGAAGGCCCATCATGCGTCACCACAACTATGGGTAAGAGAACCAGCTCTGCCAAGCCTATGCCCCTGCTGTTTGCTATTCTTTAAACACTGATTTGCTCAGATCACTAAATGTCATTATCTACTTTTGTCACTTCTGCAGTTGTGGCAAGCTAATCTACTTAGTCACTTCCCTTGGAATCTACTTAGTCACTGCCCTTGGAATCATGTTACCCCATGAATTTTCTATAAGGTTCAGGATTTTTCTCTAAAATATTGGCACAGTGAGTAGAGTATCAAGATAGACAAAAACCTTTTAGAACTCCTCCCAAAAAGTCCTGATGGAAAACAATATGACTATGACTATTATAAAAAAAAAAGGAATTCCCTAAGAAAGAAAGATTGGTCAGAACCGAACCAAAGTTTTCCAGGTCAGAGCATGAGCTATGAGAGCCCAAAACCAAAGAATTGTGGGTGAAATCAAAACTGCCCCTTTGAGACCAGATTCCTCCACAAAACTCAATCCACCATTACTGAAGGTGCTGAAGTCCACAGGCAACCTTAGAACAAATTACTCCTTCAATAGCTTCACTAACCCTACCCTCCTGCACTGGGCTTGCCAGCCTTTAAAAAGGAAGACAGGAATTGGGGCCAAGGTCTCCAGCCCCAGGGAAAACTGTGAAAAGAATAAGCAGCATGGAGACAGAAGTTTTTTATGGCTCCTTTATATGGACGCTCACCCATGGCTATCCTATCAGCTTCTCCTGAAGGACAAAGACTATACATTCAACTAAGTGAGTTTGGAAATAAAATAAAAGGAATAGAAATTACTGGAGCCATTCAGGTGGGGCCTTTTGACTCCAGGTATACACCTAATGCTGCTCCCGCTTCTGAACACACACTTGCTATCAATATTTGACATATTTGTTCTGTGAATGTTTATTAAGTTATTTTCTCAATTGTGCAATAAAGAACTCTGCTAGATATAATGAAAGATTTGAAGGAATTTTCTACAGCCATCACAGCCTTGAGCCATTACTACAGTTGGTCCTGTAGGTCAAGGCAACCGCAGCATGGAGCTAGGAGCCTGCCTAGTCCCAGGTGAGAGCGACAGACCGATGATTCCTTGCTTCAAAAGGGATGACGCCCTCAGTCCTGGGTTCCTCAGCTACGAAACAACTCATTGCAAACACAGCCACCATCCCGCTATTCTCTCTCTGGGCCTTGTGGGCAGGAACACCCACATTACTCTGTCGATGTTCCGGTTTGCTGTGCTGTAGTAAACTGTCTTGCTCTGGTCACTGTCCACCCTCAGCACTTACGGAAGCTGTGGCAAGACAACCTGCCTGCTTGGTCATCTACTTAGGACTCCTTGCCAGCCTGCATGATAGCTGGCAAGTAACAACATTTAAAAAAACAAACAAAAAAACACTTGTTCTAATGCACAATATCCTGACATTCAAACTTTTAAAGGAAATTGTAAAGATAAAAGGAACTTCAACAAATTAGAATATTTCCCTTGATGGTTTAATATTATATTTCACCAAATATAACAACTGCTATGTTTAACATCACCTGATACATTACTGAACAAAAAATTAAGCAGGAAGGTAATATTTCGATAACTATGAAAATAATTTCAAATGCAGCCTTTCATAAGTAAGAAAAAAATTCCCATTAATCATTTTACTGCTCTAAACACATTTACTATAAGTTTAAACAAAATGACCATCAAAAAGGTAATCTGCTAACATAAATCTTCTAGCTAGTTAAGGGACTGCAGCATAAATTTTCTCATTCTTGCCTTACACAGAGCCTCTGAGATAAGGTCATCTTGCAGGGCTCAGATTCTGCATATATATTTTAACAAAGAAAATAATTTATAGATTTTCATTTCCAGCCTCACTACTTCAGTATCCACCCATGGGGACAGCCTCAGGAAACTGAAAAAGAAATGACAACTTATCTGGAAGATAACTACCAATCAATTGCCAAATTGAACACACCCTTTCTTTTAATAAAACCCAGTTTTATATATCTATGTATAATTGTTTATGAAAACTTTACTGAAATAAATAACAAGACTACCTTTCTGCTCCCTCTGGTCCCTTTTATACGCTGTTACTCCCTCACCATTTTGTAGTTAATTCAGAAGACTCTATCATACAATGTACAAAGAAAAGAATTTCAGTTCATACTATATAAAGAAAGTATGTGTTTCCTTATCAAATTCAACAATTTATAATTTTGAAGGCTGTTTCCCTGGGGGACACTTCACAGTTGGTATGAATGTGTTGGTGCCAGTTCTTAAAAATTTAAGAAAAAACATACACACGAATTAACTCACATGTCACCGTGTAGTGTTGACAGGTATGCTCAGTACTCAGTACAAAGCTTCCATTAGTATAAGAAAATTTTTAGAATAATATTTCTTAATTTTTAAATCAGGTTGGACATAATTAAGAAAAAGCACATTTTAAAAACAAAGAAAACAATCTCTGAGGTATTGTAGGACCACAAAGCACAAAGCAGGTTTTCTATGATCCGGGCAGACAGGTAAAAGAGTACTAGAGCCCTCAGTGGCTTTTTCAGGCTTTTAATGATCTTTCTACACCACTTGTAGTGAGGCAACCAGGTGCAGGGCAGGCAGAGGGGTCGGGGGGCCAGGAGGCTGGCACATTGCAAGTTGCCTCTGACCACCCATGAAATGTACTCTTTCTGAACATAAAGAGTATGAAGAATAGAGAGAATACGTCCTATCCTCGTGTATTGCCACCTGGGAAGCTTTCTGTCCCCCATTTCTCTCCTACCCTTACTACCCCTTTGCCAAATAAACTCCCACTTATCCTTCAGGTTTAAGCTGGAAGTCAGCTCCTCAGAGGAAAGGCTTCCTTGGCACTTATCCCTCCCACTTTCTGCAACCTCTGTTCTAGGCTCCTTTATACACACTCAATGCACAGAACAGACACACACAGCTGGCATGAACTCTACCCTCATGGAGGTTGCAATCTAGTAAAAGTGAGTGACTGAGAGGCAGTAACAAGTGTGACAAGTTTGACACGTGAAAAATGCAAGGTGACAAGGGAAGGCATACCAGGCAGCACTGTCAGATGGGAGGTATTCTGTCTGTTCCTCACAATCATAAACACAAAGAGTACATCTCATGGATGGTCAGAGGCAACTTCCAATATGTCAAAACATGGTCTTTCTTAAATTTTTAACGTTCTTATACTAGAGCACTATAATTTAAGGAAGGAGAGTCTTAGTTCTGCAAGTTAGTACAAGATTTCATAATAGATCTGTCAAGAAAGCTTTACTGAGGCATTCTGAGCTGGGAGAATTCATCTGCTCCCTCCCAGAGGAATGTAAAGTAAAAAAATGTGTATCTTACGTAGTTTCACAAGTCTGGACCAAGTACACAAGGAGGCAGCAATGACAACACTTCTTTGAAACAAAAAATATCTGCCAGAAAACCTGGGTTACCTCACTGGATACAATTCCCATTCATGACAGAGCAAAATTCAAATACAGAATCACTAATCAACAGGTTTCTCTTTTGAGAAAAGCAAAACTACAGATTTGGAGAGTCAGTACTAAGTAAAAGCAGCACCTGAGTGGGCAGGTGTGCCCAGTGTCTAATCAGCATGCTTGTTTGTATTCTGGAAACATAACAGTGAAGACACTGCTTTACATACAAATTTTCCTAGTACCTTTCAATTGTCCTGTCACAAAACTTTCCCAGAACCACCAGGAATGATCAGTTTTGGCTTTGGAGTATTTTGTCATTTCATTACTGGAGACAAAGATAATTTGTTGTGATTATTGCCAACTTGGTGTGTTTCTATGTTACTAAAGCTGCTTTAAACACAAAGCAGACTTAAGAATCCTTATGTCTCCCATCCAAGTACTAACCAGGCCCGACCCTGCTTAGCTTCCGAGATCAGGCACGTTCAGGGTGGTATGACCGTTCACAACAGCAAAGGTATGGAAGCAACCCAGATGTCCAAAAATAGATCATTGGATCCAGACGATGTGGTATATACACGCAATGGAATACTATTCAGCATTCAAAGAAGATAAACACATGCAATTTGCAGCGACATGGATGGAATTAGAGGGGATCATACTCAGCGAAACAAGCCAGAAACAAAGAGAAAAATATCAAATGGTTTCACTTATAACAGGACTATAGGGAAACCAAGTAGGAGAGAGACCCTTGGGGAGAGGTGTAGGAGGGAGAGGATAAAGGCACAAAATAGAGTAGAAAAGGACACAAGGGATCACGGAGATGGATCACAGGTGGTAGGTTACCCAAGGGTAATACAAAATGTAAATGATATAAATACAATAAAAATACATATTATTAAAAAAAATAACTATTAGTGACAAGTCTGCTAGACTTTTTTAAGGATCTAGAAAAATAAACAGTTCTATGAATGCATAAGCAGTTCAGCTATTTAAAGTGGAAAATATATTGTGAACTTTCTAACAATAGCTGTGCAAAAATTACCTCACTCAAATTCAGACAAGTCAAGCTATCAATTAAAGAAATAAAGCTCAGACCTGTACTTCATCATCTATTCCTTTAAAAAAACATTTAATCATCATAAATTATTATAAAGAATTCTGATGCCCAAGTAAGTGAAATGCTATGCACACATACTTACAACGTGTTTTCCATTTGTGAAGATGACCAATAAATGAAGTCACTAAATATTGTTAGAGTGCCTAGTATGAATCAGTGAATACTAAATAACAATAACACTGACACAGTTCTTAAAAACTAAAATCTGGCACACGAATCTTATTATAAAATCATTTTAAGTCATTTTTAAATAGTCCAGTTACCACTAGCATAAACAATGTCCAAGGAGGTACAGGCAAGACCCCTATACTTCCAGATTTCCACTGGCCAAGTCCTTTATTAAAAAAATGGGCTTAAGGAAAGAAAAAAGTTATCTACATTTTCTTCACACCACTTCAGAGTTCTCAATGACATTAGACCATTAAAAAAGCTTCCTGGACTTATATACTATGTTTGCTATTACTGTGTACATAGAATATTATAGACACACAATAGGCATTCAAATATTTGCTGAATAAGTGAAAAAATAAAGTCTACCTAATCCTATTTTGTCTTGAACTTAACATTGGTAATTTTAAGTACCAATTTAGAGTTAAAAAAAAAAAAGCAGCATTGATTTGAACCTTTGTTCAATGAAATGACTACACATGTGTTGGAACATTATTAATAAATATAAGTGTTTATAATTTACTGTAAGAAGTATTTCAGAGTATAATGTTTAGATTTTTAGAATCAATAACAATCAATTCACTGCAATTAAATTAACCATCCCAGACTATTTTCCACTGTATTTTTCGCCATGTCATTCTTATGTTTAAAAACTCCTAATTGTTCTCCACCATATTTAGAATAAAGTTCAAATTCCTTTCCCTGGATTCGCAGGTCTGTATTTATTCAACAGAAATGTACTGAATTCCGTCTCTGAAACAGGAAGGTACTAAGGGTAAATAGATGGACAGCAAGTGGGTCCTTCAGTTGGAGAGCTTGAGATCTAATGAAGAAGTGTTCAGAAGCATGTGCCAGAAACAGTGCCAAAGGAAAATCAAAAAAGTCTCAAGTTTCAGGTTTCCCAGTGCAACTGTTGAAGAGTGGTTCTCAGATGGGGACTTACGGAGCTGGTTTTTCATTTTACAAATACCACCTTGGCAGCCATAAAGAGAATGAATCAGAGTCTCATGTCCCACTATTTTTGCCAAACTGGCCCATTTCTGAGCTTTAGAAATCCTAATTTCACCTACCGCACTGGATTCCCCTCAAAGCTGGGCACAAATCCCTGTGCCCGCGGGACCTCCATGGAAGTCATTCAAACCAGAGAGGCCAGCCCTTCTTCCTTTGATGTCCCTTAGTAGCCTGCACTGGATCATACTCCTTATACTGTTAATGACACTATCAGTCGGGATTATAAAGTCCTCAACATTGATGGCTGTAGGAAATTCCTTCAAATCTTTCATTATATCTAGCACAGTTCTTTATTTCACAATATGCCCTCGAAAGGTACAATAAATAACTTGGTTACCAGATGGGTTATATTTTATTGAATCACTAAAGTGAGTGAAAGCCTTTAAGTAGATATCGAGCATGGACCAAAGAGTTTAAGAGAAAAACTTCTAAAAATTTTTAAAACAGAATATTTCCAAAAAATTACTCTAAGATTCCTTAATTTTTATCCAAGTTACTTAATTACTCATAATATATATAGAAATCAAATCCACAGGTCTAACAGCAAGAAGGCCAAACAGAAAATCAACATCAAATCTTAATTTCTGATCATAATCTTGGGCTGTAAGAGGAAAGCAGACACATACAAATCTCTCTCTCTCTCTCTTTCTCTCTCTCTCTCAGGAATCCTCTCCTAAGAATTAGGCTTCAAAGCCTAAGAGAGTAAAAGATAAAGCAGTCTTGTCTACATAGAACCAGAGATCAAGTAACTTACTATGTAATATACGATTTAAACAAAAGAGAAAAATTGAATGGTGAAACCACTATTACTGTATATCCAAGAAAACCTTCCTAACTGAAAGCTCACATCAGATCTTCTAGGGTTGCAGTTCAATACAGCCAACTATTTAGACTTTGATTAATCTGATACCGTTATTGATTCTCCCTATTGTATATCTCTTAATTACTTCATATTTCCATCAATTTGAGGTAAAACTAAAGACTACCCACATTCTGTTTGTTAATGTTTCAAACATAAAAGAACATTTCACGGGCCTCCCTGGTGGCGCAGTGGTTGAGCGCTGCGCTGTGGAGGTGTCAGCAGCTCGAGATGCGAGTTCGATGCCCAGCCGGGGAGAATCCCACATATGGTGCGGCAGACCTCTCCTGCCTCGCGCGCTGCTCCCCTCAGCAGTGTATTTCTGATCTGCCTGTTCTGCCCCCCACTCTGTCTCTGGTGAACTCTCTCGCCGCCCCACACCTCTGGCCTGTACCCCAGCTTGTATGTATAAATAAATAAATCTTTAAAAAAAAAAAAGAACATTTCAAAATTAAATATTTTATTACTTTTTTCCACTAAACATAATCCAATTCCTATCATTAACTGACAAGTTTAATGTGGTCTCTATTTCAATTCACCCTTTCATGCATCCTTTTTAAGGAACTGATTTATTTTGGCCTGTTAAATATTAACAAAATATATTTTAAATTCAATTTGTAGACTAGTCCACTATTCAGGTAAAATTTTTCACCTAATTATTTCATTTGTTAAGGTCTGAATAAATTCTAAGAGTAATATAATTCTACAAATTTTGAACTTTGTTGTTTATTTCTTCAGGAACCTTATCAGTATTACTGAGGAAATCCTCACAAACACAAATAAATAAGGGGAAAGCACTGGAACATGACATAGAATATACAAGTCTTAAGCAACAATAACAAGAACTGCCACTGTAATGTCTAACTAATCCGTCTAAGTCTTAGTAACTTCAAATATCAAGCATCAAATGTAGATTTTGGACTTCATGATCTCCAAAGCCTCTTCCAGTCTCAAAAGTCCACACAATTCTAATTCTGAAATACACAAATACATAAATAAGTCATGATGTATAACCTCAGAGTTTACTCACATTTAGGATAAAGTAAAGAAGTTCCAAATAAGGAACTTTTTTTTATAGATTATTTATCATTCCAAAGCCAGTAGTAATGTATAATTAGAGATCCCTTAAGGAAAATCATCATGAAAGACATTATTGAAAAACAGTCACTGATCAATTAACTTGAAATCTAAACTACCAAGAAGGAAAAAGTTTTTATTTGCTTAGAATGACATATCAAGTATATGTGTGACCTCAAAAAAACTAGGGTTTTTTTGGCTTCTGGGTTTACTGGTTTTTTTTTTAACTATTTAAAGATGAATTGGATGCTCCTAAGATTGCATTTTATAATTATTCCTCCCATCAAAGCAGCACAGAAACTATCATGTGTTTAAAATTAATGGGAAAACCACATAAACAGGCCATATTCTCAGTTCTTTATTTTTCTCCTTTTAACCTTTCCCATAAAGGTATTTCTCTTAAATTAAAAAAGAAGTCAATCATTTTATGAATGCATATTTAGGACACCATTTATTGAAGTATTTTACACAGTTTTTCCTATTATAAATCGACATTGAGAAATATGTGAGCTATAAGCCCATTACTTATTTACTTTTATTTTTAGTAAATGACTATATGAATGTAATTTAATAAGCCTGTGAATTTGTTTTCTCAAAGAAAAAAATTATGTGTCCTCTTACTGAAAATACTCCATGAGGTTCTCATTGTGATTCTTCAATAAGCAAAGGTGATATATCATTTGACTATCTTCCAAAAAGAGTATGATAATTATTAAAAATTATTAGGTCATAATAAACGTCAATGCCCAGAGGGGGAAGATGTGTTAACAACAAAAATTATGAATTCTAGCCTCTATCACCACCCAGAAAATGCAAATTTAAGAAATTTATTTGCATTTTAAATGTCCTTCTTATACCATCTGTCAAGTGAGGGAAAGTTCAATACACCTCAAGTAAACTGTTATAAAGAAAGAAACCTGTTCGTAACTTTTTGGTAATATCTTAATTTTGCTATATAGCGAAAACATCAACTTTCAGTATACCTCCTGAATAAATTACTTTAGAATAAAGCTCAAAATGTTAGCAATACATATGACACTACTTCATTATTGGTTAATTTCCTCTCTGTAATGCAAAGGTGTTGTAAAAATCCAGTTAAAACTGCATGCCTAATTTTTAATGAAAAACCCAAAAGGATATAAAAAGATCTTCATGCTTCCCTACTGCCAAAGTTTTTCAGGTTTCCAAATTGTATGTTAATATGGACTCTTCCAGCAAAATGAGGACCCATATGCTTTTGACATCTTACACTTGTAGATTTCGTACTTGTCAAAGTTTCCACAGATACCCTCTCAAAACATCTCAGTGGAGTGAATGGGAAATAAGTTACTGATACAGATCAGAAAAGAGAAGCTGATGACAAATCAAAGATTAAACAAGGGGAAAATAAGAAAACTCAGGTTTTCTGACTCCTATAAGCAGTATTAAGTTTCAGCCTACTGCGTGTGTTTACACACACACACATATGCACATAAACATCGAGTCCTGTGTAACTGCAGCTTCTTCCTGGAAATTGAAAGATTACAGAAACCTACATATGAACATTTTCTCCAGCTCTGTAAAGCCACAGTTCAAGGCTAGGGTTTCACTGGCTGTAAGGCAGTACTCGAGACCATAGAAAAATTCATATTTAGCTCAAAACCTAACCACATTCTGGAGAGTTCTGAGCCTGTCTTCAGTCTCAAATGCCCTTGATTTTCCTCCATGAGCACTTCTCATATTTCTGAAGTTCGCCTTATGCATCGTGTTCTCCTTCTGGCCACAATAATCCTTTACATACAGTATAATAACACTTCATTGTTCAAGAATCTCTATAAATTCCCTGACACTGAACTCTTAGATCAAATTTAAATACATCTTAAGAATTCATGTTTTGCTGGGAGAATTAATGGAAAAAAAGGTTCAACCTTGAAAGTATCTCTTCCAGCTTTGAAAATTTCTTTTACACTTAAAAAATTAATTTGCACAAAGGAAAAACACTTTTTCTAAAATTCACTTTAATCTAACAGCTACATATGTTCAAATAATGTTTTCATTTAACAAATAGCTATAGAATGCCTAAAATGCAAGGTCCTATATTAAATGAGTAACAAAAAAAATGTAGAACTTAACTAGCTTCCTACTTTCAGAGCTTAAAATAGTCAGATATGAGGTAATAAGGACACACCGCTATGAGCAATCCATTATAATACTGGCTCTGTGCCATATCAAATTATATTTCTAATTTTCTAAGAGGATTTTTTTAATTTAAAAAAATCACATGTGTTTCTACTCTCTTAAACTTATGTATAATACAATTTTTCTTACTGAACCATATCTTTCATATAACTAGAACTTTTCCACTAAACCTTGAATGCGCAGATAAAACTTCCTTGACCATGATCAATACTCTGTTTCATTAGCTTTAATTTTATTAGAGATTTGTACACCAATGTTCATAAGTATTTTTCAAACTCTGCTCTTTAAAATAGCAGAATCCCTTAAGTTGTTAATTCAATGACTAAGAGAGAGAGAGAAAATCTAAGAGGGGTCCACGACTGAATGAATCTGCAAAATACCATATCAAGTATAAAACAACGTCGTTAGTTCTTTCTATAATATCTCATGGATCCTAACATGCTGCAAAGTGGGGTGACTCTTCATATCAGTGCCCTCTGTGGCTAAGCAGTGCCTTGCTTAGCCACAAAATTCTTCCACAGAATGTCAACTAATATCTTGGGGAACTCTGGTGATCTGCTGAACATAGCTTGGTCAATATTTGATCTAACTATTCTCCTTTAGTCAAATTTTTGGTATTAAGAACCACTATGGAAAGCTGTGTAGAGGTTCCTAAGAACATTAAAAATGTATTTACCATATGATCCAGCGATTCCACTCCTGGGAATCTACCCAAAGGACACTAAAACACTAATTCAAAAGGAAACCTGCACTCCTGTGTTTACTACAGCACTATTTACAATAGCCAAAATATGGAAAAAACCCAAATGCCCCAAAAGAGATGAATGGATCAAAAAGTTATATATATTTATACAATCGAATATTACTCAGTGATCAAAAAGGCAAAGTCATTCCATCTGTGGCAATGTGGATGGAGCTGGCAGGGATTATGCTAGCTGAAATTAGTCAGAAGAAAGATAAATACCAGATGGTCTCACTTATATGTGGAATAGAGAGAAACCAAACCAAGGTCAAGAAAAAGTCAAAGCTAGCAAGCTGACCACAGAACTGAGGCACAAAGCAAAGGAGTGGGTGGGGGCTAAACAGAAGAGGAATGAACACAAGGGAATATGGTGATGGTTCATGAGGGATACAGAACTATGGGGACTACAATGATGTAAGAAAAAAATGTAAAGAAACTAAAAATAAAAATATATACTGACTCAAAAGCACAAATTGGAAGATTCCCATTCATTTAATTATAAAAAGCAAAAATCTTAAAAATCAGGCCTAGAAGTCTGTTGTGAACACAACTCATACAACATTAATTCTTCCACAGTCACTGGTGTATTATTACATCTTGAGTCAATTTTAATAACTATTCATGTTATTTATTACTTTTGCTCATTAAATTTTACTTTGGAATTCCTATTGTTATTCTTCAATCTCCCTTTGTGTTTTCATTATAAATCTTATCCAACATTATTTTTAACATTTCTAGGCTTGTTCTTTTAAAAGCAGCACTAATAGTTATTTTTTAGCATGAGTCAATTGTTAGAGGGAAAATTTAATACACTGTATAAAAGTCATTTTATTGACACTTGTCTTGTATAAGTGTTTATTACTTTTTATTAACTTTCTCTGCTGTTTATTTTTTTCATCTCTTACCATATGGGCAATGTTTGCCCTACTCTTGTTCAGCTATTTAGAAAACAAATATACATCCTCTCCTATTTTGAATGGTGACTCTAACTCTTGAAGTCCTCCTCTAAGCAGTTTTGGGCTGATTATCAAAGGAAAAGTGAAAACCTTCTTATGACACTCAATCCAGCGCAGTTAGCCAGGGACGGCCCATGCTCTTCCCCTGTAGATGCCAGCCCCAAGGTCCTAGATAAAAGGCTTTACAGCGACTGCCTACCTAAGTTACTTCTGGCATTTTATACTATTTTTAATCTTTTGTAACTGTTTAGTCTTGCTTGTACATTTAATTAGTTTCATCGCTTATTACCAATGCCACTGTACAAAAATGTCCTTTCTCAATCTTAATACTGACTTTTTTCTTATAACATATCTTCTTCAAGTAATTTCCTTAAATGGTACACATGCAATATATTCTCTGTAATCCTTGAAAATGTAAAAATACTTCTATTTTTACCACACAAATACTAATTTGATTTTGTACACAATTTTTTTAGCCATAGCCATTTCTGTTCTTTGCAAACCTCTGAAGCAATTATTCCATTACTTCTGACATTCTGTGATACTGAAGAGAACATTCTGATCCCTTCCAATTTCTTGACTGATGCTAGATTCAGTAACTTATTTCCATCAATTATTGGTTCTGAGTAATTTCATGTATTTATCTGCTATTACTTAATCTATACCTACTTGAAATAAATTAAACTAGCAATGTGAATCACCACTATAAAGGGCATGATGAAGACATGATTTTATCTGTTTTTCTCATTTTCACACAAAATACATCTTTTGCTTTCTGATCAATAACCAATTTGCTGACTCTCTTGCTAGGTTTCCTTTCATGATAAATCTCTTGATTATTAAAATCAATATTTAGCTGGCACATAACTAGACCCCTACATATAGAGGATTCCTAAACCAGCAGCTCCAGAATCTCATTTCCAACCCTACTGGATCTCTCTCCCTGTTATCCAAACATGGCATGTCTAAAATCTTGAACACCTCAAACCCATTCTACTTTACATTCCCTTTCTTAGTAAATGACACTTGCACCCAGTCATTCTACACAATTCTTAGGTCATACCAGACTCTTTTACTCCCTCATTTCCATAGATGTCCCCACTTTCAATTAATTCTAACTTCCAACATCTCTCTGCTTATCCCGGACTCTCATAATTTTTGCAATTATTATAACCAGTTAACTGCTTTTCCTAACTTTAGTAACATAATCCCTACTCTATACACACACCATCATAATGATCTATCTAAAATGAAAATCTAATGAGACATATTGCTGCTTAAAACCCTTTAATGACTAAATACAATTTTCTTAGCCTTGCTCCAAACCTCCCAACATATTCTCCCTTATGAATCCTATACTCTAGCCTTTATGAAACATTTCCACTTCCTCCAAATGGCAGTCCAGTTCATGCCTATGTGCCTCTGACACAGGTTGGGTCTTCTTACTGAAACACCATTCTGAGCTAGCTTGCATAGTCAACAGTGCTTCTACTCGGGCAGCACTTTGTAAAATAGCTCCTTAAGTATTTGTTTTCATGTATTTCAATGAAGCCATTATCTCTCCAACTTGAGGTCCCAACCATTAACTACACTAAAAACTACTACTTGAGGACAGAGTCTGTTTCCTCCTCATTTTTTTAACCTCTAGTACAGAATAAAACATAAAAATACTTGCTGAATAACTACATTTAGAAAACAAGAGTTATAAAAGATACATGTATAACAACCAGGGCTTAATTAGCTCAAATTCACATAAGCAGCTATTCGTGAATGAATAAAAAGAAGTTATCCCCTTTGTTTCTCAGTTCAATCCCTGCTAAAGAAAAGTTCATAATGAGAACACCGCATGGGATGGCAGTGCAAGGTGTCAAATCCTTATTTCAGGATAACAACTGCAGGAAACTTTCTACTATAAACAAACAAACACCTGGAAGAATCAAGTAGCAGTATTATAAATATATATATTAATAGTTTATATATAATAATAAAGTATTAAAGTGTTAAATGGACACAAACACAAGACAGTATTATTTCTTCTGCTTATCTTTATAGAGGAATTTCCCTATGAGGATGTAAAAGACAAGAGATTCCTTATTCAGCACCCTTCAAAGAAGTTTGTCCAAAAAGCTTTTGAAGGCCTTTTTACTAGTTCACGTTATGTGAACATAGAATGCTGCTGCAAACACAGTAAGTACCCCTTATATTTCTGCCATGTCCTTCAGTTACTCTCATAGCAACAACTAAGGCCTGGTAAAGCAGATGATTACTAAGCTGTAACACTAGAAAAAATCATGACAACCAAACTATAATCATTCATAGCCAAAGACTGACACATATAAAGAGCTAAGATAAATGGCTTAGAACCATCTTTCCGAACCTGATTATAAAATCATCCACTGAGTTCCTTTAAATAATTCAAAGCAATGAATTCTATCATAACAAAGCTGATAAGGCAGGCACCACAGAATGCAGGCTAATACTCGGAAATACTTCCATTAGTGTGAATTATTTATTGTAAGGTCATTTGTTTAGTTAAGAGCCTTTAGTCCCAAGTACTCCCTAACTGAAAAATATCACATACAAATAAAAAACACATTTCATTTAAACAAAGAAATTAATAGCTTTTTCTGAATTAACACACAATTGTACATTTTCCCTTTATTTACAAGTTATTAACTGCTCATGTGTATTCACTTGTCTGCAATCCTCCTCTACGTTACAGACACTGTTTTTTGCACTGGTTATCCTGAACTTCTAAAGCCCTCTTTGCTTTACATATCACAGGTTACAGTAATGCATAAAGCAGTTTTAAAAGGTTTCCTATCAATTATTTCTTTTCATGCTCCTAAAAGAAACTAGACAAGGGGACTGAGACCTAAGAGTTGGGTGGGAAGATAATGGCTCCAGCTCAGGTCTGATGTTCACTCCAGGGAACTTTCCCACCCAGGTCTTCACAGGATTCCTAGGATCTGCATTAGTCATAACCACAAAGCCTACTTAACAGATAATTAGGTTAGTAGGACACAATGTTTAACAAAACAGATCTAGTCTGTTACTTCTACAGAAAGTCACACTTTCTCCCACTTCCCCCCCCAAAAAAAAAGAGGAATAATAACTGTTTCTTTGGATTTGTTCAGTATCATTTTTGAACACAGAACAAAGCTGAAACATAGATTTCCAACGCAAATTAAAATGAAGAGAAAAAAAAGGCTATCTGCAGCATTTTAGAAAGCAATTTGGATTTACCTTAAAAAGTAGAAATGGAAATGTATGACCCACCAATCCCACCAATCTGAGCCTCGATCTAAAGAACATGAAACCACCAAGCTCCAAAACTGTAAGCTTTACAATGTTTATTGCAGCACTATTTACAAAAGCTAGGACATGAAAACAACCAAAATGCCCACTGATAATGGACTGGAGTAAGATGTGATACATCCACATAATGCAATAGTATTTAGCCAAAAGAAAAGATAAATACAGCCATTTACAGCAAAATGAAAGGAGTTCAAGGTAATTACGTGTAGTAAAGCTAGTCAAAATGACAAATATTGGACAGCTTCAGAAAAGAGAAATCAACAAAGCAAAATATAAAAGTTAGCAAGGAAGGAGGAAAAGGAGGAGAAAAAGCAAGTATGCGAAAGCCAGTGGCTCATAATTACACAAATCTACCCTAGGATTTAATAAAAAATACTATTCAGTACACTTACTTATAAGGAAAGTCATGGATATATTTTACCTTTGAAATTTTACATTCTGAGAAATTCAATTGCTATTAAATTCTTCTTTTTACTACAGAAACAAGCTAGTCTTTGAACGGATTATGCAAAGTTACCCAAGGCAGCTGCTAAATAAACTTTCTCACCAAACTCTGCCAAATTACTTCAGTCCTGACTTGAACCATCTTGCTATCCATCTCATGTTCTCCTGAGCATAGTCCATAAAAATCATGCCAACCTGTGCACATGGATCTTTTAACATACAGAGTTATACATGGAAACAAATGTACTTTCTCTGGCACACTTCTGTGAAACTATGATTTTATGGAGCTACCATCCAAAGAATAAGGACTACTATTTTAAATTAATAGTAGAAATAAGAAACAATGTTATGCTAATAAAGTTAACTAGTAGGTTGCATGAGAGAGTTCAAAATAAAGGATTCATGAGAAAACTAAAAAAGAAAGTATACTTCTTTTCAGTGTTTATAGACTTACACTCAGAAAGAGGATTTAAAACAACAGATTTATTAAGGATGGAAATGGCATTATTTGTGACTTCACAAGAAAGTATGTTCCATGTTAGAGCTAAAACCAAGCAGTCATCATGAGTTAACTTTTAGTCTCTTCCAGAATGTGCTCAGTATTTTTACCTTTTAATGAAACAGCCCTTCTAAGTGAGACCCTGACGCTTCCCCAGACAGACTCATCCACTGCCAAGCAGAATCCATCATCCTCCCAATATTGATGAGAACACAGCTCTACCCCAGAGCACATTTCTTCGCTGAGCTCAAGCTTGACATACATATGCATACATATACACACACATCTATATAAAACCAACTGTTAACAGATTCAGTCACCCGTATATTCCACAAACACTCCAAACTCAACACCACACCAAGAAGCCATTATTTGTTCTTTATGTGGTTAGTTTTGATGAATGTTTATTTAATGAGAATGAAGAGGTTATTCTACACACACTGCTTAACCAGTAGCACGCTGAAGTCTAAACTAATTTGGCTAACTATTTTCTTGTCCTTTGTTCATCAAAATTAAGCACTATGTTAACTTCATCTGCTAGAAGGCAAATCCTGTATTCCCTGATATACTGGACTATATCAACTCCCACATCTTCTAGCCAAGAAGTACCATACCATACCATTTTGCTAGTCATTTGATGTGTAGGTACTGATTGTGCATGGGAGGGCCTATACAACTAGCTTAGCACCAAAATGACACATAAAGGTCAGCTGCAAGCATATTTTGTATTAAAATATGAGAAGATGTCTAAAACCATATTGGGTCAGTTTATTCTTCTTAACTCTCATGATCGTACTCCAATCGCGTATGAAAGACTACAGAGTGGAAACTGTGAAATAATTAGAAGATAATCCAATAAAACAGGGATTATATTTCATTTTAGAGAATGACATCTATACCCCTGACCTCAATGAGGCAGCATAATGCAATGACATAAAGAAAATGTCCCAAGAGTCTGCAAGAAATATAAGTCTCTAATTTCTTTATTTCCTCCAGTTTCAATAAAGATCCTCAAGGTGAAAAGAAAAGGTACAGAGGAAATGGTACTAAAATTGGAAATAAATGATACTAAAATTCACTCAGACCATCTGCCGAAACTGTGGGCTATCTTAGACATCTCTCTCTTATCTTCTTCAACGCATCCATTAAGTCATATTTTGAGCACAACTAATGTCTCTACCACAGCTGCTGGGAATACAAAAAGGGCTAAGGAATTCCAGTCCCTCAAGTTATTCACAGGAGAGACCTAAAAAAACAAACTTTGGCAATACAAGGAAGCAAGTATTCTGAGACGCCATTACATGGAATTGTGACCAAGAGTTGACAGGAAAGATGCCTAAGCAGACCATCAGATCAGGCTAGGCCAGGAGTTTTAAAGAACATGTGGGGGCTAATCAGGGACAACAGAGGGAGGATTCCTGAATAAAGCATGGAACAACAGGGAACTATGAGCAAGTAGCAGAGAAGGGAGCTCAGGATACAGCAGAAGAATCTGGGCCCAAGTTCTTACTGAAGAAAGAATCTGAGCCCAAGTCCTCATTTCAAAAGAAAAGAAGAGAGACTCAAAGTTATTTTTGAGACAATAATTGAAGGATTTTAAGCAAGGAAAAAAAATCTACCCAAAAGCTGGTAGGAGGTGCTGGGGGTATTTAAAAAAAATTTTTAAAGTATGGCTGTATAAACTTAACTAAACCCTAAAATTTAAATGGGGGGGGGGGGGAATGAAGCTACTAAGGGAGCTCTGTTTATGCAAAAAAAATTTAAAAAGAACCTCTTTCCTTAATAATTTTAAAGTATGCTATATTATCTGAAATCTGAATTTATAAACTAAACTTAGATTTATTTTTTAATGAATCTACCCAAGGCCCTCTGTAATAATCTTGATTCTGTTTTCAAGCTAGTTCCTGAGCTGCCATTAACTAAGAGCCAAAAGAAAAAAAAAAAAAGGCTATAAAAGCACTATAGCTATTATTGCTGTTAAAATACAAATTTGAAAACAAGGTACAAGCAACTCTATAACAGTATCGCTGGAGGGAAGGGAGTTAATCTTAACACAGTATTTAAGGTCTTTCATAAAGCAATGTCCTGGTACCTTTCCAGGTTAATTTCTCACTTGCTTCTTCATGAGTTTATGAAGATACAATCTATCTTTGGTCCATTTAGCATAGAAGTTTCCTAAGTATTTTAAATGTTTTCTTAAATAACTACTCACATTGTGATTGTTCTTTTAAACTTCTAGCAATGAAAATTATTAAAAGATACTAAATAAAATTTACGTTTTGAAGTAGAGCACCCTTCCCCTGTTAGAATCTGAGGCCCACAAATCAGAGGATAATCCTCCACTGATTCAAATTAGGAATTATTCTTAAGAAGAGAATAATTTCAAAAATTAAGTTAGTTATTTCCTTATTTAACTCAGTTTAACATTTTCTTCACAGGGGATTGTTCCAATGTCAAAATGGAACTAATTTAGCAAATGTACAGTAAGCACCTTTTATAGGCAGGCAGAGGTTGCTAGTAGCCCTTCAACAAAAGCCAGACCACTCAACCTGAACCAGGAATGGGCTAGCCTCTAAGGGAGAGCAATAGAAGGATACTGAGGAAATGAGTTCTTCCAACAGCTTCAAGTCAAATTAATCTGTTGGTCCCATATGAACATCATGTCCTAATTATAGGAACTCAGTTCTTACATTATTTCTTGTTGCCCCCTCTCTAACTAAAACCTAATCACCAAATTAGTCTTCTCCTGACTCTATCACCCTCACCACTATGACCAATTTCATGTGTGGCATATCCTTTTTCTTACCCTATTTTGAGATCTTTCAAAACTTAAAATTCAAAATTCGGAATCAAGTCCAGACTCTCAGACCAGATCTGTGACTATGCAGAGAGGTCAGCCACAGACCAGACTATACCACAGCGTTAAGACCTCCCTCATCCCATTCCTTTGGGTCTTGTGGGGAAATGCCTGGCATTCATCCGAGGCTTCCCTGAAACCAATTGCTCAATTGTGCTGGACATTCTCTCACTGCTAGGATCTGCCCAGAACTTCTGCCCCACGGAGTTGCTAGGATGCCCTACCAACTGCCATCCCTGAATGGCCAGTTCTGACAAGAATGGTCCCAGGCCCTGCAGGAAACACAAATATGTACAGAACGTGATTCACACCTTCCAAAAGAGCATATTCCAGGAAGGAGTGGAAGACATGTACAACAATGGTAACAGTCAGTAAGTGCTAAAGGCCTAATGAAGCAGAGGATTTGTCTTTATTTTTTTTAATACCTGAGTATTTAAGGATGAAGATGATTTTAATACATTCAGATTGAACAGTTGGAATGCAGAAAACAGGAATTAAGAAGCAGTAAGAAAGGTACATGAAGATATAGAAGAGAAGTCAAAAAAGGTACAAAGCTTATCAAAAAATGGTAGGTTGTCAGATATCACCAAAATATAGGGCTATAGTATAAAGAAATAAATCTAGAAAGGTAGGTCAGGTTCAAGTCGAAGGCAGAGGCTCCAATGTTCAGTCACTAAAACTGGGAGGACTGGTCAATACAGCCACATGCTGCCATTATTTTGCAATTAACAAAAACAAAAAAAATTAAAGCATAAAGCTAAATCTGTGTCTTGATATGACAAGTACAATCCTCCATACTCAAAGGATAATCTAATTATCTGACAGTTATGATTCAAAGTTCTTCTTAATTGTGAACAGTTGGCAAATAAACTTGCAGCTCCAAGAAAAATGGGCAGAACTTCTTTTGACTGCCTTCTGATTAAATCTAACTTCCTACCATGGCCACCCAGTAGATGAAGGGGTTCCTAAGGAGTAATTATATCTAGAATTAACAAATAATAAAACATTAGAAACAATGTAGACTTTAAAAGTCTAATGTATAAAAGTGAGTAGTATAGATATACTACCTTACTCTTCAACTGCACAATTATAAACTCACAACCCAACACCCCACCAATGGCCAGTTTTACAAACAGAGAAGTTTAGGAACAATCTTTCCAAATAAGGGAATGTTACAAAAAGTGACTCCCACCACCTGACCTCATATTTTCTACATTTCCCCTTTTTATTTTTAAAGATTTCTTCTTCTCACTCTTTCTCAAACATCACATCTCCCTATCACTGAAAATGCCACTGTGGTTTAGGTTTTTCTTTCTCAATGTCCCTTTGAGCTCCTTCCTTTACTGTAACCATTTCCGCTACCTACCAGCAATTCCCAAATTTCTCCTTTAAAGTGGGACCCAACTGGAAAATGAGAACAACAAAGAAACAAGTAAAAAAAGTAAACCTAATAATGTCACAGAATCTTTCCTCTTACACTGCTGGAGATCTCCAGAGATCCTTGAGGTCCCCTATCTTTCATGCAAATGTGCCTTCCAAATTCAGTGAAAGGTCATCTCAACTTGAAACTAAAAGTCTAACATCAAATGCTATGCAATCAACTGGATCATCTTTTGAACAGCCTCAAAAAGTATGCAAATACCGCCTTCACCTCCACAACGGTCAAAAAGAAAAGGGGACATTCATGTCTCACTGCGGAAATGCTGCCATTCAGATGATGACAACCCACCTGGGAACTGCAGCACTACCCTCTCAGGGACTAGACATGGGAGACAAGGGTCCCCAACATTTCCTAACTCAGCCCAGGCTTCATCACTCAGCCCAGGCTTCTTTTTAATATCTGAGCTACCTCACACTATGCATGTTCTCTCCTAGACCAGACACTCAACTCTTAAACCCATTTCCTTGGACACTAATTTAGCTCACACTAATTGTCAAAATCTATGCTCGGCATTTGGAAAGATATAGAAATGAACCTGAACTTAATCCAGGTCTTCAAAACTTTTGTGCCAAACTGCTTCTTATTATAGCCCAAATTAATTAATAAATTAAAAAGGGGTCAGGGGAATAGGAATGCTCATAAACAAAAAGGGCCTAGAATGATTAATAAAATTCAAATTTAAGAAAAATGTAAAAAAAAAAAAAATACCGATAGAAAGTAGTTTTAAAAATGACCAAGTAATCTTTCTTGAATCCAGAACATAACTTGCATGTCAGGGCCTGTCTCCACTGACAAGGAGGGAAGTTAGGAAGGACTTAAGTTCCAACACTTGTTATCAGTGGAAACAAGACAGTTATGGAAAAAGGAACAGGTTACTCATCACAATGTTCCTGAACACTCTCCAGCAAGGACAGGTATAAGCTAGACAGAGCACTTGGTACAGTTAACCCAGGAAGCCAGAGACAGGTAGAACTCAGGCAGAGGTAACTACAGGCAAGCCTGTATTACCCAAGGCAAAGGGCTTTTGCCCTTAAGCAAAATGCAAACCATCTCAGGGGTAAGGGAAGTGGTAAACTTTCACACCCAGATGAGAGAAAAACTAAAAATGCCAAAAAAGGTAAGATCAGCATACTGTATAAGCAGTACACTAACAATAAGCCATTTGCTTGGGCTATAACTCAAAACACTCAGACAACTGTTACTTATAAAATATCTGTATTTCCTTACTTAATGTATTCTCATTGATTTATAAGAGTGATTTCAAGAACACATACCTATCAACTTGAGCTGAGACAATGGTTACATGTGCAGGAAGTCCATTATCAGACATAGAGCATGCCAAAGGGCTGCACGGCCCAGGCCAGAAAGGATGATCCAAGTAGAGATGGACTCTCACTATAAATAGATACAGATTTTTAAAAAAATTTTAAAGACCATGTGGTATTTCTTAGTGTGGCCTAAGGAATACCTACATTAGAATCACCTGCACTGCTGATTCTACATGCAGATTCCCCCAGACCAGAAGTTCCCCAAATCTGTACAGAAATCATCTATTTTGAAACATCAGCAGTCCTACTTGTCAAATCTGAAACAGGGATCACGGGGACCACAGTTTGAGAAACACAGTTACAGGACAAAGAACTTTGAAATAAAACTTAACTTGGTGTGGCAAAAGGTCACCCATATATTTAACAATTATGCAAACTTTGTAAAAATAATTTTTGATGTACAAGAGACAAAACTATATCAAGGAATCAAGAAATAAACTGACTTGATTACTCAATAATCATTTTCACTGAAATGGAGAAAACATCTTATAAATAAGAACCACTTCTAAGAGAGCAGCATGACTAGGAAGAGGAAGGAAGCGGAGCCAACTGTGACGACTGAATCAGAGTGAGAAGGGAAGAAGCTACACGGTGAAACTGGCCAATGGGGCTACTCAACATTTCAGGCATACACGCAAGAAATAACTGGGGCATGTAAATTATGCGCAATATGCCAAGCGACTAACAGATAACAATAAAGGCTGGTACTTAGGAATCATGGTGTTCACTACAATTAAATATGTATTTACAAAATAGTGCCCAGATAACCCTGTTTACTATCCCATCTGCTGCCTCTAAGGGCTCCTTCCTAGGGCCAGCCTCCAAAATGATAATTGTTTTCTCCTTCTTTGATTATATTTTATAGGATATAGCAACATACCCCAATGTTCCCAACTTTAGATGCAACAGAGCTACGCCACTACTGCAGTCAGGCACTCAAATATTCACTGCCTTGAGTCTTGTCATCACTCCATCAGTAAGACCACTGAGCAGGACCCACAAAGGAAGATTCTGCCAATTCACCAGAACTAAAACAAACAATAACCAAAGAAGACAAAAAACAACAACAACTTCCTGTCAAGATCATTACAAAGGGAACAAAAAGCACTTATTGGCTGTTATAAAATCAAGGGGAACACGCATTAGCAAATTTACATCCTTGGTTTCAGGTCATGCCACATTAAATAAAAAGCTAATCTAGACAATTCATTACGTTTTCTTCCTTTTCTGAAAGTATTAGATTTAGTGAATCTTGCACTTGAGCTCTCCTATGGGAAACTACAAGATGATAATTGCAAGTGGAAAACTTGATTTTGGACCAGATTTTTAAGGTAGCAATAGAATACTAACTGAACATAATGTATCTATAGGACAACCTGCCTTTATCTCTTACATACAATCTCTTAACAAACTTATAATATTCGGTTCAGGACAAAAAAAAATCACAGTCTTTTGTATGATAAAGAATCCAAGAGGGAAGCACAGCTTCAAATTTTAAATATAAGGTGACTGGAGATAAAGATGAAGCCATGAGGTGACCCTAACCCAGTATGACCAGTATCCGTATGATGAGAAAGAAGACACACACACTAAGAATGTGACAGGGGCAGAGACTGAAATACTATCTCTATAAGCCAAGAAACATCAAGGAGTGCCACCAACGCCAGAAGCTAAGAAACAAGCATGGGACACATTCTCCTAGAGTTTTCCCAGAGAGCATGGCCTTGTGGACACCTTAATTTCTGGCCTTCAGAATGGTTAGAGAGTAAATTTCTGTTGTTTTAAGCCCTCCAGTGTATGGCAATTTGTTTGGGCAGATCTAGGAAACGAATGTAGGTGTTCAGTCAGGGCCCAGAGCATGTTTCCTGGGCCACAGCAGAGGCCCCCAAACAGTAGCATCCCCCTTGCTGTGGGTGTGGTTGTGTCATCCCAGACTCCTGGCTCCCCAGGGGCTTTCTGATCACGGAAGAGACAGGAACTCCCTTGGTGGCCTTGGTGTTCAGAAACTTGTCTAAAAGCTCAAATTCACTAAGAACCATCAAATACTATTAAATACAATGTGACAAATTCCTTCTTTAAAAAGGGAAGAGTGCCTAATTTAAAAAAAAAAAAGCCATTTAAAGAATCCAATTCATAAAAAAAAGTGAAATTGAAAACAATACACCATTCAACAATGAAATTATTTAATTATTTAAAACTTTACTCTAGATGTATAACAAAAATGCTAAGAAATTCTAGTTTATACTGACTGCCAGTTTTCACTGAATCTCACCTACTACCATATTATCTAAATGTGTCGTAACACCAATAACTGTGAAGAAAACAAAGGAAGTAAAATAGTAGGTTGCTGTATGAAAATAAAACGTCTATTTCTTTCCATAAAACCAATCTGTCAATAAGCATTCTTCTTGTATAGTATCTTTGAATTTACCTGTGTTGGTTAAATAAGGAACAAAGCCTAGAAACAAACTATGTGGAATTAAGACAAGCTATTTGCCTAAAATAAGTTACCTATTGTCCAATCTGGGTGTTCTTCTGACAGCAGTATGCAAACATATCACATTATTTTACTACAATGTTCCTAAATTATTTTTTTAAAAGGCAATGAGGATTTGTAATTGTTTACATTTTTTAAGTACAACAATTTTTTCATAATTATATCTATTCCATTATCCTGAGCATACCATAATAGAGGGTATGTGGCTTTGTTAACAGTACAAGCCCAACAAAAATTTCAGTAATTAGAGAATATGACAGTATTTTAACTATCAAAAAAACAGCTGTCAGAAAAATAGTACTTTTAATTTTGCCATTTTTTTAAAGGATTTATTTATGGATACAAGCTGGGGTGTAGGCCAGAGGGGTGGGGTGGTGAGAGGATTCACCAGAGACAGAGTAGGGAGCAGAAAAGGCAGATCAACTGAAGTACACTGCTAAGGGGAGCAGTGGGCGAGGCAGGAGAGGTCTGCTGCGCCATGGGTATTGAACTTGTGCTGCAGTGGTTCTGGATAGTTTCACAGTGCTGCGCTTAACCCATTGCGCCACCAGGGAAGCCTAATTTTGCCATTTTTGAATCAATATTTAAGGATCTTTTTACAAGTCCCATTTTTTGTTGTCCAAAATATAACATTGCAAGTCTCTTGAGGTTTTTTTTTAACCTGAAGAACTAAGGATTACTGCCTACCCTCCCCAGCCCTCACAAGAATAATCATAAAAATACTAATTCAGGCCTCCCTGGTGGCGCAGCGGTTAAGCGCCGCGCTGTGGAGCTGTCGGCAGCAGCGACGCGAGTTCGACGCCCGGCCAGGGAGAACCCCACATGGCGCGGCAGACCTCTCCTGCCTTGCCCGCTGCTCCCCTCAGCAGTGTATTTCTGATCTGCCTGTTCTGCTACCGCTCTGGTGAACCCTCTTGCCGCCCCACGCCTCTGGCCTGTACCCCAGCTTGTATGTATAAATAAAATTTAAAAAAAAGAAAGAAAAAAAAATACTAATTCAAAAGTGGGAACCATGAAATTATGAATATGGAAATCATAGGGCAAAGTACAAGAGCTGAATTCAAGCAGAGAACATAGAATGGCAGTAGAGCAAATAGGAGCCTGTTCAAATTGGGACAAAGCAGAGTGGGCACAGAGCCTGTTGTGAAAAGAAACTGAGGACAAGAGATGTGCATCCCACTCCTGAAAGTCCTATGACTCAAGAAACAAGTGAAATGAAACTAACACTTATGGAGCCTAGCAGCAGACTTTTACAGATAGTTTCATTGACTCCTCAAAGCAATTTCACCTAAACTGAGAAAACTATGGTCTGAACAAATCAATCAAAGTAACCAGATCATAAAGTCAGGGGCCAACCTGGGGCTTGTGCCTATCTTTTTGACATGTAAACACAGAAAATGATAATATTTGTGCCTCTGGGTCAGATAATGAGAAGAAGGGGGATGTCTCTGGTGGCAAGTAGCCTGAATATTCTGAATGCCCCAGGACCCCCACTTGACTACCCCAAGGTATCAATATTCCAACACACCCAGAACCCACTCCCTGCCAGGGCTGGAAAATTCTACCCTGTCATTTCAAAACTGTTCTATTTTCCATCCCATTCTACTGCTTCTCTATAGCTGCACCCAGAGGTCAGCCTACAAGTTGTACTTTCCTTAAAGCAAAGGAAGAAGGTAAGCTTTACACACCCCCAGGTCACAAAAGCTCTGACTATTGTCCCACCCCACAAATACAGGTCATTTCCAGTACTTCTTTTTTACTGGAAAAAAATTTTTTTTTTTATTGGGAGAAAAAAAGTCTCTTATAAAAAGACTTAAGTCGATTTTTCTTAGAAAAATATTTGCCCTCTTGCTCATGCCAGAAGTTCCCTCTAAAGGCAACAAAGCCAGTCATTCCAGTAAGCTTAAAATGAAAGCTACTAGTTAAACCAAAACACACTCATATCAAAGTGTCATCAATCACTGGAGCAAAGATAAATGACATCAGATTACATCTTGGTTTAGTAAGAAGGAGGAAGGTGGAGAGAGGCACAAATCCATCCTCTGTCACAGGACTGGAGCAGGATCGCCAGAGGCAAACAGAGGAGAAACCCTGAAAAGGTGGATAAGACTAAAACAGTTCATATGTTCAAGAAGTCTATGAAATGAAACACAAAATTTGGGAATGAAAAACTGGGATGTATTGGGAGGGGACTGGAAAAGATCAAAAGATTGTCACAATGGTCCAAGGAGCAAAAATGGTTATACACACACACACACACACATAAATACACAGATATAATTATAATATATAATATACATTATATATGTAATATATAATATATAATAATAATAATATAATATATATGTATGTATGTATGTAAGTAAGTAAAACACAATGCTGCTATGGAAAATCCAAATCAACCCAAACATCAGTGGCCTAGAATCACATTTAAACCTTTGGTATTATCTTCTACAGAAAGGGTGGGCCTCCATCTTGACTGTATAATAAAGTTTTATTGGAGCACAGCCACGCCCACCTGTTCAGTTATTGACCAGGACTGTAAAGGCAGATGCTAGACAGAGCTCACAAAACCAGAAGTATTTACTATGTGGCCTCTGAAAGAAGAAACCTGCCAGCCTGTTTCACAACAAAAGCAACCTGGAATGAAAACGGTACACTTAACTACATCCTTACACTGACTATGAGCCAAAAAAAAAAACAAAAAAAAACCGAGTGGTGAGATTTGCAGAATGGGCTAATTCCATTACATAACACATATATCTCTAAATTCTTATAGATCAATTAAATAAGTTCTATTTATGCAGTTATTAACATTTTGGATGGTTGGTCCATCCAAAATAGCGCTTTTCTATTAGCTCACCATATAAATAGTTAGATGGAGCTGCAATTTTGACAAAGGCTAAATAAGAAGGTATCCTGTTCAAAAAAATAAGAAATGTTTCCAGACCATCTGTCCTTCTCATTCCCAGTGTTCACTAAAAAAAAAAAAATAATAAAAACAAGAAATGCATTCTCTAAGTAGTTTCTTTAAAGTGAAATATTATCTTGTGAAAATAATGCAAGGGGATTAATTACCATAAAAGGAATCATCAGTTAAAAAGTCCTGTTAACTCTAACTGTGAATAGTTCTACATTAATTTTATGTATAATTTTTAAAATTCTCAACTGCCATTATATCCTGCAAATAATTAAAATTGTATAATCAAATATTATGCATTATCCCCTATATAAATGAGAGGAGGCAAAATTAAAGCACTCAAGTCTGAAGAGCATGCTACCTGGCTATATATTTGTAGAAATGCTAATATAAAGTAATTGCTAATAAAGTAGTCATTCATGTCATTACCAAGACACCCCTGGAAATTTTATTTATCCTATAATATTATACTGTTTGTTTTCATGTTTACATGTAATATAATATCTACACACACACTCTTAAGCAAATGCAAATATTTGAAGGGACTGAATGAAACCCCGAATGCAGTAGAGAGCTGCTTTGCACAATTGTAGCTACACTGCACATTTTTTAAATATCAAGGTCTATTTAAAAAAAAAAAATCAAAGAAAACCGGAAAGGAATTTTGGAACTTATTATCTAATTAAGCAATTTTTATCTTCCAAAATTACATTAACCACTATTCTCTTCTCCCCAGATGTCCTGAATGGTGGCTACATGAGGAATACTATAGACATATATTTGAAACTATCATATAGTTCCTAAGAAAAGCGTTTGGTTCTAAACACTACTGACATCTGGGACCACATATTAAGTAGGGCGAAAAACCCTACATTTTGGTAAATGTACAATTTTTGAGAAGAAAGTATACTTAGAAGTGTCCAATACATTAGAGCGGGAAATTGTCCACTTCAACCACCAGGCAGATGAAGAGGAGGGGAGTATTAGGTTAAATCTTTATTCACCCAAACCATAACTGCATTTTGGGGCATTTAGAATTGTAATACTGACTTTTATTATATGGGAAAGTTAATCACACAGTCCTCAAATCTCTCCCCCCCCCCCACCATTAGCTCACTGCCATCATACCAGAAATGCTTTCCTCATTCTTAGAATAAGTGCTGTTTTACAAGGCTGGAAAAGAGTTCTAGAAACTGTCCAGCCAGGAAAGTGTGTAACTAGAGAAAGAAACTGAAGGTGCTACAGGAAGGATCTAAATAAACCAGAATAGCAGTTCGGATTCTAAAATATCTACACTCAAGTTAGTCTTTGCTTTTGGAAAGAGTTCCACGTAATTGTGAAAACAGTTAATTTAGATTCTGACATTCTAGTTTTCATTTTCTGATCAACCCCATCAGTCACACGGACAATACATAGTTTGCTGACCAGCTGCGTCCTTTATCAATTAGAAAACTTCTGGCGAAGTAGGAAGTTCAAGGTGCAGCTGAATTATGAAACGAGACTGACACGAGGTCTCGGAGAACACCGATTTTTACATTTTCGTTTCACAAGACCAAGCCTCCTCTGGGCGTCCGATGGCTCGCGCACACCACAGAAAAACTTCTGCTCCCTCCTCAGAGCGCCGAGCCGGGTAGGAAGTACCCGCCCACCACAAGGGAACCGCGGTGTTCCCGCCGCCCATTGGCTAAGGAGGCCGTCAGTTCGGCGGGGGGCGGGGCCTGACCCAAGAGCGAAATCTCAGGCTCTCAAAACTGGGAGGGTCCCCCGGCTTCCCCAGCCCCCCTTTATATTTCGCCTGCCTTCCTCTCACCAGCACCCATACAGCTTCTGCCCCTCTGAGTCCTCCTAGACCCAAAATTTTTTCCAACCTCCGCATCTCTCCCCTACCCCAGCAAGCTCCAGTTCAGGACCAAATAGAGGATGCTGTGGTTTGAGGAACGAAGCAAGCTGCGGACTGGCTTCCCCAAAGGGTTACAGAGGATCCCTTCCTCTGCAATGAAATAGCTGCTTAAGTTTTCCTATTAACCGTTTCAAGTGCATTGGTTTTAACCAAGTATTAAAACCAAGAATACTCGGCGTCCATTCAGCACGAATCACCACAAACCTTTACGGGATTAATTCTAGTTCTTAACTGTCCACTATTTTTCAATGTTTATCCAGTAGTCCCAAAAGTACCATAAGTGTCTTGGGTGAAAATACTACGCCATTTTTGGACCACATCCGCAGCAGCTCAAGGTCTGTACAGAACAGGCTGATCACACACACACACACACACACACACACACACACACAGAGTACTTTATTCTGTGATGCAACTGACAACTGGGAGTTGCCTGCCGAGAGTGTACATGCCTCTTGAAACTGAAAATTCCTTGGTGGAGGAATTAGAAACAGTGGCTTTAATTATGACAGCTACACTATGACCCAAGAACTAGAACTGCATCCTCACGATCAGTGATCTCAAAAAAGGATGAAAGTAATTTCATTTCTGTGTTAGAGTCCTAGTTTAGTTTTGTCACCGGAACTGATCAATGACGGCAACATATCTTACTGTAAAATAAGTGGACTTCAGCTCTAGGGGAATACGATTAACCTATCTGATACATCATCTCCCAAGGCCTACAGTATATAAATAAAGAAGGCAAGAGGCGTTCTATACAGTTCACTGCAGCATCCTCTAGGGTTGTGCTGTTTCCTGACACTGTCCTGTGGCAAAGTGATCTCCACTTTTTTTTTCCGTCTCCCTGGCTTTGGCCTCAATTTTCAATTTATTCTTTCTTTTCCATTGCCACCATCACCAGTAATGTTCGTTACTGCCTTGCAATCCCTCTCGCAGACATTTCCTAAACTAATGTTGACTAATACACAATACTGACAAAGTCTCCCTCAAGCTCATTCTCCTAGAGGTGGGTCACCGTCCCAGGACTCCTCAAGTCTCCAGATTCTCCCCCATTCGCTCGGCTCCAAACCCCGTTCTCTTCGGGGGAACTCAACTCTTCTTTATGTCAGGCTACCGGCGAATCCTGACAGCTGGACTCAACCAACCCGCGAGGGATAAATAACCGACGCCGCCAATGAGCATTCGCCGGGAAGCGGGAGGCGGGACTTCGCCAAGTTCCTCCGGTCCTGAAACCGAAGACCTGTTGCCGCCGCCGCGGTGGCCGCGGAGTTTCTTAGTTACCGCGGCGCCCACGGCGGCCTCGGGCCGCCAGAGTGCGAACCGGACACGAAGTTCTGCCCGCCACCGCCAACCAACCGCGCTGAGCCCCCCCACCCGCCCGACGGTGGCGCGCCCCGCCTACCCCGGGCGGGGGGATCCCGGAGGCCGCCCTGCGCGGTCCCGACCTCCTGTTCCCCGCCCGACTCCCGCAGGCCCCTCCACCCGCCCCCGGGGGCCCGAAACCCCGAAAGTCACTCACTCGGAAGTTGGGAGGTTTCCGTTCTCCGGCCCGCGAGGGTACCGGGGAGGGCGGACGGCTCGACCAGGTGGCGCCACGGAAAGGCCCGCTGGGCCAGGGACTGTGGCTGCGAGGCCCGGAGCCGATCGCCACCTCCCGCCGCGCCGCCCCCGCGGACGCTGCAGGCGCGGGCACCCACCCTGCGCTCGGCGAGGCGCGTCCCGAGAGCGAGCCTAGCGGCGGCCCATCCTCCCGCAGCTCCCGCTCCTCCTCCGCGGCCGCCGCTGTCAGGAGTGTAAACATCCCGGCATCCCCGAGGAGAGGGGCGGGGCGGGCGCCGGCCCCTCCCCGAGCCCCGGCGCCCCGCGCCGCGGAGTACTTGCTGGCCGCGCGGCGTGGCTTCCCTCGGACCTCCGCGCCCGGCCGGGAGACCCAAGCCGCCCGCCGCTTTCTCCTGCAGCCCGAACGCGCTCGAGGAGTCTCTCCCGGCATCGCGTCCCGTGGCCAGGCCGGGCGTGGCCCGGGGCGCGTGGCGCTGCCCTTTTATCCCTGCTCCCCTCCTTTGGGCCAACTTACCTCCTGGCTGGGGGTCGGCAGCCTTTGGAGAACTTGTATTTTCTTTATCTACGTTTAAATGCACTTTCCCCGCCCCCCCCACCCATCCCTCCGCGACTCATGCGCGTTTGCCAGCTGTAAGGCCAACTGGTGGCGTCTCCTTTCTTCCGTATCCCAGCATTTTGAGTCCACCTTTTAAACTTCCTCTGCACTGAAAGAGCTTGCATTAAAATGTCCCAGCATGGAATACAGTGACTTTTAGGACATTTCCGAGAAGTGAACTACCTGCTTTGGCAACTGGGATCTTGGGGAAGGAGGAAATATGTATCTATATGGAGATATATTTGGAAAGGGGGGTGGGGGGGAGTCGGAGAGCGAGAGATTCCAGGACCCAGGCTCATGGAATGCAAAAGGAATGCTCTGTCCAGAGTCCTCACCACTTTGAGTCCCGGTCCCGCATTACTGGAGGAGACTGCTAGGAGGCAGTAGGCCGTCAACCACACCTTGATTCTAATCTCAGCCCAGTGATTATTCACTGCGTGACCTGGCTGAAAGTTATTTCACCTCTCTCAAATCTCGTTATCTTTGTCTGCACACGGAGAAAAGTGATAGTACCTGTCTCTAAGACTGCAGTTAGAATTCACTGAGATAAAGCAAAGGGTTTAAGCACGCAAGCCTTGCATATAAGAAGTGCTCATTAAATCACTGCTATTACCTCCTAATTCTTTCACTAGTTTTGTTGCGGGGGGGGGGGGGGAGGACGTCTGCAACAAACTCCATAGGAAGGTTTATGGACCCCCACCTCAAGCCAGAGAGATCCAACACCCCTAGGGCTATGAATCCCAGAATTCCATCATCAGCCAGAAGAGAGGATTACCGGAAACTGAGGGGTGGAGTTAAGCAGACATGTTGGCTATATAACTAGGGCTTTTGACCTTGGGGGTCTCTTGCTTCTCAAGGTGCTACAGCATGGCATTGGGGTTTCCAGCTCTTTGGATCTGGTAGGACGTATTTGGAGATTTATCTCTCTCCCTCACTTTCTCTTTTGTCCCCGAGTTATTCCATTTTTTTATTTCCCTTCCTTTTGTAAATAAACCCTTTTATTAACCTTTTTGTGAGTGCCTGCAATTGTTCTTATTATAAGTCCTTTTTAAGCGCACGGGTAAGAACCCACAGTCAGGCACCCCATTGTATATCGGGGTTGCCCTGTAACAGTTTGACTTCCCAGCAAAGGTATTGGAGCCAGGAATGAGATTATAGTTCAAATAAAATGTTGTGGCTATGGAATTAAGATTTAGAAAGCTTATTTTTAGAAACAAAATGGTTCAAGATATCAAGAAATGTTGACTCCAGTGGTTCTAGCTGTATTAGTAACTGTTAGGAAGCATTCTAAGGAACAAGGATACAACCCTTCACCAAGATACAAAGTCCCTGCACTCATCAAGCTTACATTAGAAAAAACAAAGGTAATTATTAGTGTAAGTAAAATAAATATATATTTTACAATAAACAATTGACATTAGTAAAAAATAACTTTTTTAAAATTTTGATAATAATTAGTAGTGGTAGGAGAGGCAATAATAATAACCGGGTAAAATATCTGCCATGTCAGTTGCTGATTCGTGGAAAAAGATAGCCGGGAATGGAGACAGAAGGAGGATACTATTTCAGATATGTTTATCTGGAAAGGTCTCTGACTGAGCAGTGACCTGAAGGAAGAAAATCAGCCCTGAGTCAATCCAGGAGTAAAGGGTTTTACAGCAAATGCAAAGGCAAAATGGAGGTGTCACGTTTGACAAACTGCTAAGAGGCAAGTGTATCCAAAACCCAGTGAACTAAAGGAGACCAATAGCAGATGAAATAGAAAGAGGATTAAGTCTGGGAAGGGGACAAATGTAGACCTTTATAACTTCTAGAATATATTCTTAATGAAATGAATTGCCGGAAGAGTGACTAAATCAGACTTGGATGGGGCCTCCCTGGTGACGCAGCGGGTAAAGCGCGGCACTGTGAAGCTATCCAGAGCCACTGCTGCATGAGTTCCATACCCCTGGCCAGGGATTCCCACATGGAGCCACAGACCTCTCCTGCCTCTCCCACTGCTCCCCTCAGCAGTGTACTTCAGTTGATCTGCCTATTCTGCTCCCATCTGTCTCTGGTGAATCCTCTCACCGCTCCACACCTCTGCCCTACACCCCAGCTTATATGCATAAATAAATAAATCTTTTTAAAAAATCAGACTTGGAAGGGGAAAAAATAGCTGTAGTGTGGAAAACAGACTACAGAGCAGAAGTAACTGTTCTAAATTCAGGTCAAATATTGATGAGGGGTCATTTGCTAACAGGGGAGGTGATAACAATGGTAAGAGACGAGATATATTTCTGAAATACACAACAACATTTGCCAGTGGATTGGATGTGGGGCAAGGAAGAAGTGATTGGAGTTGGCAGTTGAACCAGATCAGAGGTAAGGTCACACCCAGTCAAAATCCTTCATATAGGAACAGTGACACTTGAGTCATACAGTCCCACCTTGCAGAAGAAATAACCAGATATTCCCAGGGTGAAGACTTTTCAATCTGCTATTTGAGGCATGGCAAAGGACTGTTTTGTTTGATTGTACTTTTGTACTACTTTCTGAAAATGTAGATAAATAATCAACAAAATAGCGCAGTTTAAACAGACTTCAGGTTCATCTATGCAAGAGATTTCATTGCTATAAGAAAAAAGTATAACCATATGCATGCTGACTGATCAGCAAATATATCAAAATGAACTCCTGAAGCACTAGTCGCTGCAAAGAATTTTTTCTGATTTTCCTAGCCAGTGACTATTTGGTGCCCAAAGTGTTGAAATCTGTTCATGTTCTATATCTTCATCTTTAAAAAATGACAAAGCTACAGCTAAATAGTTGCAGTGTTTGAAAGACTGTGAAGACTGTCAGAATTGAATCCACTGGTCTTTCTCTTCAACTTCTTACCTCCAGTGGGTAGAGAGGGTGGGTTGTCCTCTAGCCATGGGCCCCTAGCCTGGAGAAGCTTTTTTTCCCCCTCCTGGAAAAGCAGAGAGATTCAGCCGGAAAGCTCCCCTGGCCTAAGGGTTATTTGAATTTGAGCAAAATCTAGCTGTTGTTGCTTTTCTATTTTTCTCCCCACCAAGCTTGCTCCAAAAATGTTTGACTATAAGAAATGTATCAATTATAGTCCTTTATACTATCTACTTAGTGTTTATATCTAATTACTAGGCAATGCATACCATTAACTATCTGGTTAATTTTACTGTAAAAGGTAGTTTTATTAGACCTAAAACCCCTCCATTTATACCAAGTCTTCATGTTTTGTTATTCATAGAATTTTGGTGACCTCACATAATTAATCAAAAAGAAAAATTAAAGGTAGTATTGATTATCAAAAAAAAATTTTATTTGTTACCCAACTCAAGACATATGTTACATACCAGGTTCTGTATAAATGCAACTTTTCTGTAAGTAGAGAAAAATATTTTCCTGCCGAAGGATGATGAAGCAATATTTTTTTAAAATTCTCCTTTGGAAGAGATCTTAGCCAGTAGGGAAGATCAGAAAGGTCTAGTCTTCTTAACTCAAGCATAGTGCTGGCAACAGGTGTACTTAAAAAGCTACTAGTGATGTTGGCAGCTACCGAATTTGGCAGCTAATGGTGATGAGGCTTAGTCAAGCTGTTGAAATGTCTGGACTAAACTGGGCCAAGAGGAGGAAGTCAAAGTGCAGACTGCAGACAACCGAGGGAGATCACTTTTCTCTGGCCCTGGCTGTAGTCACTGTACAGTGTCAGAAAATAAATCTTTATCTTTAAAAACAGTCATGGAAAATGTTAGAAAGTTATTTTTTCATTTTAGTAGCCGCTTGCATTTAATTGTTAAAGAATCATGCACATGAACTGCCCATTCTAACACTATAATTAGTTTTAACTATATGCTTACATCAAATCCCTAGAATTCAAAATCAGGACAACTCTGCTATGTCTCAATTATCTAGTTATGGTATTTTGAGAACACAGTTCATGGTTAAAAATAGTGGCATTACTGATGGTGGCTTTCTCCTGGCTATTTTTATAGTAGTTATAAAACTGAAGAGACATTTCAATACTATGTGTGTGCGTGTGTCTGTGTGTGTGTGTACATAAATACATATACATATACATATAAATACAAACACACATATATACATATAAGTGTATATATATTTAACACAGGGAAATGTAATATTTTACATTGGTTGAAAAACTGGAAAGGAACAGTACAACCAGTGGTTTCCTTTGGTTAACAGAATCCAACTGAATTTTTGCTTTTTGCCTCTTTCTAGCAAAGCCAGAGGGCCACTATGCAATGGACATGTCAAAGTATAAAGGAAATATATTCAGAAATTATTTCCCCTTTCACACTAGTACAACCCATCCCTGATGTGGAGCCAAACTGCTGAGCTATTTCCCAGCACACATTTCCTCAACAATGGTGATAATTTCCTCAGTGTTTCCCAGTACCTCTCAATGTTCTCAGCTAATAGGGAGCACGGTTATAGGGTAATCAAGTCCCAAAGATTCTTTTAAAATGCAGGTTTCCATAGAGGAATGATACTAACTTTTGTGCGTTGATTTTGTATCCTGCTACTTTACTGAACTGGTCTATTATTTTGAGTAGTTTTCCTATGGAGTTTTTAGGGTTTTGTATATATATTATCATATCATCTGCAAATAGAGACAGTTTAATTTCTTCCTTTCCTATTTGGATCCCTTGAATGTCTTTCTCTTGTCTAATTGCTCTGGCTAGGACTTCCAGTGTTATATTGAAAAGTAATGGTGAGAGTGGACATCCTTGCCTTGTGCCTGATCTTAGGGGAAAGGCCTTCAGCTTCTCACCGTTGAGTATAATATTGCCCGTGGGTTTGTCGTATATGGCTTTTATTATGTTGAGGTATGTTCCTTCTATCCCAAGGATTTCAAGGGCTTTTATCATAAATGGGTGTTGTACTTTGTCAAATGCTTTCTCAGCATCTATTGATATGATCATATGGTCTTTATTTTTCTTTTTGTTGATGTGTTGGATTACATTGATTGATTTTCGGATGTTGAACCA
>PVIJ01014363.1:19677-41244 GCA_004024925.1 Scalopus aquaticus | reverse complement strand
GGGAGGAAAAGCTCAAGACCTTATGGTGAAAGGGGCCTCCCTGGTGGTACAAGGGGTGAAGTCTCAGCACTATGAAGCTATCCCCAGCCAGGGAGCTTCCCACATGGCGCAGCAGACCTCTCCTATCTCACCCGCTGCTCCCCTCAACAATGGATTTCAGCCAGTCTGCCTGTTCTGCTCCCCACTCTGTCTCTGGAGAATCCTCTAGCCCCACCCCCCGCCACACACACACCTCTGGCCTACACCCCAGCTCTTGTATGCGTAAATAAATCTTTAAAAAAAAAGATTATGGTGATGGAGCATGGATGACTTGGTGGTGGGGATTTTATGGGTACTATACTTGAGAGGAAAAATCAAACATTATACAAAAATGAACAATGTAAAAATATATATTTAAATATATTTAATAAAAATTTTTAATTAAAAATTCTTAAGTCTCCAGGGTTATAATTTGATGCTTTCATTTATAAAAAAATTATGAAGGAGTATTTGCATTCATTGCAGCGTTATTCATAAATTTCCATTCACAGATGAATGGACAAAGAAAATATAGTATATTGCCATGACAATATGAACCTTGAACTTATGCTAAACAAAGTCAGCTACAGAAGGACAAATACTGCATGATTCCACATGAGACAGCTAAAAATTTCCAGAGATCCATATCGCATTATGTCTATAGGTAACAATACGTTATTTGCACTTAAAAATCTATTAAGAGTAGAATTGATAAATTTTCTTACAATTAAAAAAGTTTTAAATTCATCAGAATATCTTTCTGCACATTCTGCACTAAAATTTTTTAAGGCCAGATATTTTATTTTATTTTTTTTTAATTTTTCAGGGTTTTTTTTTTTTTAAGATTTATTTATTTATACATACAAGCTGGAGTACAGGCCAGAGGTTTGGGGTGGCGAGAGGCTTCACCAGAGACAGAGTTGGGAGCAGAACAGGCAGATCAGAAATACACTGGTGAGGGGAGCAGCGGGTGAGGCAGGAGAGGTCTGCCGCACCATGTGGGACTCTCCCCGGCTGGGCGTCCAACCCGCATCGCACGCTGCCCACAGCTCCACAGCGCAGCGCTCAACCACTGCGCCACCAGGGAGGCCCCAGATATTTTATTTTATTTTTTTTTTTAAAGATTTATTTTTTACTTATACATACAAGTTGGGGTACAGGCCAGAGGCGTGGGGCGGCGAGAGGGTTCACCAGAGACAGAGCAGGGAACAGAACAGGTAGATCAGAAATACACTGCTGAGGGGAGCAGCGGACAAGGCAGGAGAGGTCTGCCGCGCCATGTGGGATCTCCCCGGCCGGGCGTCGAACTCGCGTCGCCGCTGCCAACAGCTCCACAGCGCAGTGCTTAACCGCTGCACCACCGGGGAGGCCCCAGATATTTTAAATATACAAAATGAGACTGCTCTCCTTCACTCTGGTATCCTAAGTATTCTTTCGCATTTTATTTCAGAAGGTAAAAATTTTAACGATCAGAAAGAACCTCCCTCGCCCTGCAACCACACGGAAACCAAGATCCGAAACAGAAGCCCAACATGGAAGAAACCCCAAAATAACCCAATTTGGAAAGATTTCATTAACAAAACGGGAGGAAATGGGCATGGTAGGGGCCCGAGGCTAAGAAGTCTCAGGTCTCCTCCAAGGCCAAGGTCAGCAGTCAGGGAAATCATCAGGGAGGACTGCTGCTCTCTGACCTGCAGGGGCAGGGGACAAGGCCAGCCTCACCAAGGCCAGTCTGCTGCGCCCACGCCACCTTCCTGTGTACCCTCACCTTATACAATATTTTACAAAACAAACCCATGGTTTATTTTAAAGAGCCTTCTGGCACTCCCATGCTGATCTGGCTCAGTAATGGGTGCAAAACAAGGTTTTAAGGACTTTTAGATAATTTTATTTGTTTTTCTTCATTTTAAACATTTTCTTATTTTTTTTTATTATTAGTTAATTTCGGCAAAAAGAAAAAAACGAAAAGCTAAAACGCATATAAGCACGGTTAAACGTTGCAGTGAAAACAATGTTTCTTTACAGCATGGAATGAGACTACAACGACAATCCTTTTTACCTTTTAAGTCTCTGCTATCCCTACAGCTCTGGCACAGAGCGGTGGAGCACAAAATCCTGTCCACCCATGTTCTTTCTCATCTTCAGGAGGCAGTTTTGCAGTCAGTCAGTCTGGGGAATCCGGGGAGGGTTCCCATTACCTCCAGAAGGTGCCTCCCCGCGCGCTCTCATTTCCCAGGGTTGTGTCCCAGCCCTTCCGGGTCCGCCTGGGACGCAGGCACAATGGACCCTGGCCTTGGGCTGGCTGCAGGTCCCCTGACTAAGGGGCAACTGTGAGAGGCCATGAGCTTAGGATTCTTCTCCATCAAATCGGTGCTGTTTCGCCAGGGAACACTCACCTCCTTCCCTGGGGTCCAGGTTGTAGATGTACAAGCAGCCGTCGGAAGTGCCCACCAGGACCCGGGGAATCTTTTGAATTGTGGCCAGGGAGCAGATATTTCTGAGCCCACAGACCGGCAAGCGGACGGTGGCAAAGGCCCTGGCCTGGCTGAACATGTCTGCTACCAAAGAGGGCAAGTAGCTGGAGGGAGCCATGAGTATGCTCCCCAAATACCCAGTCCAGGTGGCGGGGGCCTCGGGAGGCTCATCTTTCTCAGTCTGGAGTTTGAAAATGTGCACGGTCTCGGTGTTGCTGGAGGCGCAGAGGAATACGCCGTCGGCGCTGAAGGCCAGCGAATGGATGTCAACGTACCGCTTAATTCCTCTCCGGAACTCAAAGAGATTTTGTCCCTCTGGGATGGAAAACACCCTAATGACAGTCCCCTTCTCGGAAGCAGTGGCGAGCATGGTTCCACTAGCGTCGAAGGCCAGCGCTGCTAAACTACTGCAATGAGCCAGGATCCGGGCAGCGCCTCTCAAGCTAAAAGAGTCGAAGATGTGCACCTCCCCAGTCGCAGCGCCCGGGAACGCCAAGTAACTGTTTTCTGACAGTGCACACAGACCTGCAGGGTTCGGGGGGGTCTCGCTGATCACATGCAGTATCTCCTGGTCCCGAATGTTGTATATATACAGAGACTCTTGCAGGCACACTACTAACCTCTGCCGGTTCATCTTCACAGCCAGTATTCTGCTGGAATAGTGGTAGTTGCAGATCTCGGTGACTTTTTTAATGTGGAAAATTGTTAGCTTCCTAGGAGCCCTGAGGCTGACGACGGCCACTAAGCTGCTCGAGAACACAGTTTCTACAATGCACACATCTTCAATAGCAGTATGTTCATAGATCTGCTCCAACATGTCCACATTAGAAAGGCCAAAAATTGTATAACCAGACCTACTGCCAACAAGAAGGGTCCCGTTCGTAGAGAGATGGCCGTCATCAGCGGTCCCAGGAGCATCTTTCACTTCTACGTAGTCCTGGTTAAACGTCGCGAAAAGCAACCGGCTGCTGCGGGCCTCGCAGCTCTCTCTCTTCAAGTTCATGGTGGGCAACCACGCGAGGGCGGGCAGGCAGGAGAACGGATCTGCGCGATCTGCCGGGCTGGGTGCTGCACCCGAGGTTGGTGCTCTCAAGATGCGCGGTGGCCGGAAACCTGCTTCTGTGTACTCCACTGACTCTCGCGGATCAATCGCTTTTCTTAGCCGATTGGCTCTTATTTATGCTCAGGTCACGCCCTGAGGGCCTGCGCATCCCCGCCCCCTCGAGGCAGAGACTTAACATCATTTTTTTTTTAAAGATTTATTTTTTATTTATACATACAAGCTGGGGTACAGGCCAGAGGCATGGGGCGGCGAGAGGGTTCACCAGAGACAGAGCGGGTAGCAGAACAGGCAGATCAGAAATACACTACTGAGGGGAGCAGCGGGCAAGGCAGGAGAGGTCTGCCGCGCCATGTGGGATTCTCCCTGGCCGGGCATCGAACTCGCATCTCCGCTGCCGACAGCTCCACAGCGCGGCGCTTAACCGCTGCTCCACCAGGGTGGCCCTTAACATCATTTTTATTGTACAACCAATGATATGTTTTGGGAGAAAAAATTTTAAAGTACCTATAAAAACAAGGAGAAAAATCTGTACTCGTATCATCCAAAGATCTTGCCATCTAAAAATCTGTGCTCATGCTATCTAAAAATGTTCAAGTCTTGGTATACATCATTCCAAATATATGCATATCGTGTATACACACATACACCCCATGTGCCTTATGTATGTTTTTTAATAACATGGGACTATAAACTACAGTATGTTCCTTTCCCCATTTGCCATGTTTTATAAACATATTTTCTTCTGTGCATCGCAGCATTATTTACAATCATCAAGACTTGGAAACAACCATAAGTATCCATTGATGGATGAACAAAAAAGATTCGCTGTATCAAAATGGGACATTATTCAGTCATAAGAAAATGAAACGGTGCCATTTTTGACATTGTGGTTTGAACCTTGAGGGTATTATGCTCTGAAATACCAGAGAAAGACAAACACCCTATGATCTCACTTATGGTAGAATCTTAAGAAAAACAAAAAATAAGATCACAGATACAGAGAACAGATTGATGGTTGCCAGAGCAGGAGCAGGGTGGGGGCTAAATGAGTTAAGGGCAAAAAGGTCCAAACTTCCAGTTATAAAATCTCCAAAGTCATGGTAAGTAATGTACAGTACAGTGACTTATTAATAGTACTATACTGTATATATTTTTTAAAAGATTGATTTATTTATGCATACAACAACTGGGGTGTAGGCCAGAGGTGTGGCGGGGGTGAGAGGATTCACCAGAGACAGAGTGGGGAGCAGAACAGGCAGATGGACTGCAATCTACTGCTGAGGGGAGCAGCAGGCAGCCAGACAGGAGGGATCTGTTGCGCCATGTAGGTTAGCTCCCTGGCTGGGGATCAAACTCATGTCACAGTTCTGGTGATAGCTTAATAGCACTGTCTTCAACCCCTGCCCCACCAGGGAGGCCCTATATTGTATATTTAAAGTTGCTAAGACAGTTAATCTTTAAAGTTCTAATTTTGTAACTATATATGACAATAGATATTAACTAGAATTACAGCGGTGGTTATTTTGTAATGTATACAACTAACAAATTATTATTTTGTACACCCATAAGTAATATACTGTTTATATGTCAATTGTACTTCAATTTAGAAAGACGTATTAGGCCTGTTTAACATACCATTGTGTCAGTGAGCCATAGCTTAGTTAACCAGTGCTGTATTTATCAAGCATTTAGTTTTAATTTTTTAATACCCAACCACTGCTGGATTAATATCTCTGTAAACGATACTCCACATTTGTACTATTTCCTGAAATGAATTCCTAGAATTAGAATCATTGGATCAAAATTTATGCACAAATTGAAGACACTAGATTGATACACATGGCCAAATTACTCCCCTCCACAAAAGGTGGTTTCTATCGTTAAAATAGAAAAGAGAGATCCAAAATGCAGTCCTTCAAGCTGTGCCCACCCAGATTTAATACATAACCTAAAAGTGGTTTCAACCTCCTCAAAGTGTAATCTTAAACCAATCAGTCTGGAGTTCTCAGATCTGCATAGTGAGGTAATCAGCTTGGTGAACTCCCTTTTCCCTTAAGGGAAGGTGGTTTGCCTTAAATGATCTTTCTTTTCTTTTGCTAATTAATCTTCTCCTACCCTTTTTCTGATTAAAAACATTAAGATCTATGGGGGAAAAAAACAACTTTATTTTACTGAGTTTATTAATCAAATGAATTCCTGTTATCTATTTCAAAATCTGTCAGCAAGAAAAATAATTTAAGATTTAAATAGATGTTAATAGGATAAAAATTTTAGGTAAACTCTTCAGCGATAATTGGTTTTAGGGTTTTATGGACTTAAAAATAATTCCAAAAAAAATTTTTTAGTAATTTATACCTTTAAAGTTTTTGATAAGTTAAATGATGAAAATTCATTGATTATCTAGATCATTTTACTAAAACATTAAGTACCAAGCTTGGGTTTAGTTTTGGAGAAACTAAAGAAATTTGGGTCTGTTCATAAATGTCTTGGGCTACCCGGAAGAACTGTATTATTACTAGGATGAAATTGTATAGGTATGAAATCTAAAGAATATTGGCCTAACGACGGTTTACATTACTCCTTAGATTTCCCATTCAAAATTGACATGTAAGAGTCAGGAAATACTTGATGTATGTCATTAGAGCTACTAGAAATAAGGTAATAAGTAAAGCATCCCTATATGCAAAAAAGGGATGTGTGTTTTCAGTAAGAAAACATAAAAAAGGCAAGTTACAGAAGACTTGGGGAAAAACTCTTAGGAAAGAAAATTATGTGTAATCAAACTGGATAAGATTTAACAAATGAGGGATTTTAAATAAATAACCTTTAATTTCAGTAATGTACTTGCATAAAACTACAACTCATCTTCTTTCATTTGCTAAATCAACAAGATTACCTGCTCTTGATAAGATATTGTGAAAGGCTTTCCCTTACCTTATAAGTAGCATACCTAGAAAACAAGGGCTTGGGTGTTATCAAAACAATATCATGTACTTCGTGTCATTTTTTTAAAGAGCTAAGTTTTGTTTGTAACCACATCAACTTCTATATTTGCTTCTGAAATCTTTCCTTACCACTTCCGTTAAATGGCTAAGAACTGATTCATAATGATCTGTGATATCTTTCTACTCATGTCCAAAACCTTTTGGTAATTTTTACAAATGTCCTCAAGTCAAATTCTAAATGAAGGCCTTTGACTTTAAACTATTGATAACTGAGAATTACCAGAGGGTCCCTGGAACTTCTCAAAAGATGTGGTCTCAGGCCTCCCTGGTGGTGCAGCGGTTGAGCGCTGCACTGTTGAGCTGTGGCAGTGGTGATGCGAGTTCGACACCCGGCCGGGGAGAATCCCACATGGTGCGGCAGACCTCTCCTGCCTTGCCCGTTGCTCCCCTCAGCAGTGGATTTCTGATCTGCCTGTTCTGCTCCCCACTCTGTCTCTGGCGAAACCTCTCGCCACCCCACGCCTCTGGCCTGTACCCCAGCTTGTGTGTATAAATAAATAAATCTTCAAAAAAAAAAAAAAGATGTGGTCTCTCTCCTTATAAAAGGAGGGATATTAAGCTTATTTGGTCTATTAGGCTATGTGGAGAGTATTATCAAATATGTAACACTAAGCCTTCTTTATTTCTATTTGTGTAGATATGACTATCTGTTCTAGAAATGTCATGAAATTCCTACGAGTATGACATGTCTTGGTAAAATGTTACTACAAGGAATTCTGAGTATTATATTCAAATTTTTCTATTGCATCAAATGAACTCTTATCAGATCTTTAAACTTGGCTATTCTTAAGTCTTTTGTCATTTGTAATTGTTTTAGCAAGTGTTCCTATGAAAGTGCTTCATCTTTGAGCAAGTTCTGGAAAGACTTTGGCGAGTATTCTCTCGTGACTTTAAGATCATTAAACTGAACTGGGTTTAAGAAGAACTTTTCTCATAATCTATGACTTACAGCAATTGGTAAAGTATACCTTTATAAACAAAGATGAAATATTTACTTTTTCTCTCTACTTAATCCATGCAAAATTTTGAGAATTTAGTAATTTTACTATGTCAAAAAAAACCCTGAGCTTTCTGTGTTACATTACAGATAAAATCTAGTGATCAACAGCAAGCAGATTTAGGAGTTTGTCTGGCTAGTCCTGCAGTAGGTATGCAAATAACAGGACAAGTTTATTGAAACTAGACTTCCTTTGCCAACAAGTTAATTGTACTATGATTTTAAGTTGAAATGGGGATAATTGTAGAGAGAAAAATTATATTTGTACCTTTGTAGGTGTTAGAGCCCAGTTCTGTGTCTTTTGGACCTAGTTACGTGCCTGTAAACTGAAATTGACCCTCACTCTAGTTTCCTCAATTGTGTGGCTATGACACTCCAAAGTAATGTTTCCAATTTGGGAATCACTGGAAATAATGGCTGACCTTGAATATTCTTGGAAAGAACTATACCACGTCCTCCTCACTGCAGAGACATCAGCCAAGCTTCAGAGACTCAAACCATCGGTACATCTCTCACAGCTGAAGAGGGCTCTACCCAACATCTAGTCCTATACAACTGTTGGAGACCTGGACATACAATTGAGAAGTAGCTGATATCCAGGGACACTGCTTCTGCCCAAGGCACTAGATCAGCACTTCATTCTTTAACCCCCTTTCTCTTCTCTTTCTTCAGTATCCCCCAAGCTTTTGGTAAAGTGATGGATATAATTTCTCATACTGTAGGAGTTGCCACTAAGCTGATTTCGCAGTTCTGCCAATCAGACTTCTCCTTGATTTCCGAAGCTTCCATTTCTGTGAAACAAACCCCCTTCCCTGTGTACTGTGTGGGGAGGTCACTTTCTTGTCTCTGGTTAATAATGCCAAACCCAGGGAAACATCCATCCCAGTTCCATACAGTGAAGGGGATACAAGGCAAGGGTAAACAGAATAAACCACCTGTGTAAGCGAAAGACCCTTAGATTTTACAGGTCTCCGTTGCCATAACCTCTCTCTCACTCTTGAAGATATTGCAGAATCTGCTGCTAAAGCAATATGTTCCCAACAAAAATCCTTGGACTCATTGACCAATGTTTTTTATAGACCTTGATTGTCTTTTAACTAAGCAAGGAAGTGTCTTTGTTAGAACCTACACCAAATGCTGCACCTGAATCAACACTCCTGGAGAAGTTAAAACTCATTTACATAAAATCACTGAGTAAGCCATCTAGTTTAAGAGTGGCTTCTTTAGACTCTTTCTTTGTTTGGTTTGGAACTTGGGGACCTTGAGACTGAAGTGCACACCACATGTTGGGAATATTCTGCTCATAGTTATAATAATCTCCCTGGTGGGGCCTCCCTTGTGGCACAAGGTGTTAAGTCTCGACACTATGAAGCTATCACCAGCCACTGCAACATGAGTTCAATCCCCAGCCAGGGAGCTAACCCACATGGTGCAGAAGACCTTTCCTGTCTTACCTGCTGCGCCCCTCAGCAGTGTATTTCAGTCAATCCGCCTGTGGGGCTCCCCACTCTGTCTCTGGTGAGTCCTCTCACCACCCGCACCTCTGGCCTACACCTCAGCTCTTATATGCATAAATAAAGGCTTTTAAAAAAATAATAATCTCCCTGGTATGTATATTCTCTCAAAGGCCTTAAATTCACATTTGCAACCACTGACCAACAAGCAGGGATCTCCTTCAGGCTGGAACCTCAGAGAGAGAACAAGGACTGATTTAATGAATGTGAAAGTGAAGTTGTGATCTAAATGATCAGAGAACATCATGCAGAGAATCAACAAAAACAGAAATGGTGCCGATGCCTTAAATTTGGTTTAATTTTCTTACTCTGATCAAAAGAGAAAAGCCAATTAGAAATAGAAAAAGACAGGCGCCAGAAGGAACCCACCCAGATTTAGTACCTAACTTAATTGCACTTTCAACCTCTCCCAAAGGCCTTATTTTAAACCAATCAACCTGGACTTTGCAGATCAGCTTTAAGGAGATCATCTGCATAGTAAGCCCCTGCCTTCTCCTGGGGGAAAGTGGCTTTGCCCTAAAGAATCCTTCTTTCTTTTGCTGATGACCTGTCCTACCCCTTCTGACTATAAATGGCTTCCATTTTGTACAAGTCCACACAGAGCCTCTCTACTTGCTAGAGATGAGGTTCATCTGCACAGATGTATGAATCCCTCATTAAAGCCAATTATATCTCTAAATATATTCTAATGAACTTTTGTTAGCACTGTTAATACACCAGCTGGGAGTCACTGTCCTTATCAATATCGCACAACATTTCATAAAGACAGCAGGTTTTAGAAAGGGAGAATCTTAGCGAATCCTAGCTCCAGTCCTACTAATGTTTGCTCATGGTAGTCTTGCCCAAGTTCTTTAACCTCTGTGGGTTCAGTTTTCTTTTCTGTAAAATGGGACTTTTGCCAGAGTTAGAGGTGAAAAGAGAGGAAAGTACTTGAATAATGCCTAAGAGTAATCAGATGATTATTATAACTCCTTTTATCTGCCTTAAGTTCTATTTTTATTGTAGTAAGATCAATATATAATCATATAAATACACAATTTTCTGGTAACTTGTGCATTTCTGTTTTTGTTTTGTGACTTGACAATTGTCCATTTTTTTTTAAGTGTTCAATCATTATTCTCATTGATTCATAAGTGATTTATATTTTAAGGTATAGGGAACATACATTTCCCAAGCAATTAGATTGAACAATTTTAATTTTTTAATAATTTGTACCATTTATTTTTTCCATCTCTTTGTTTTTGCTGAAACATGGCAATATATAGTACATAGATTATTCTAGGCCACATCTCCATGCCTTACCTTGTATCTCCTAAGAATTGAGATATTCTAATATATGTCCACAAACATCATCACCTCAAATATTGTACATAACTAGTGTAGAGAAGTATTTAGCGTAAGGGTTGGCAGAAGGACATGAGAAAACAAAACTTGTCTATATCACTCTTCCTGAAATCGCATGGGTGGCACCACCCTCTTCCGTCACATGGGTATCACAACCTTGTCACAACCGCCCGATTTGGAAAGACCTTCCAGGCCCATGACCGGGATGTTAAACCACAACTGACATCCGCACAAATGAACCGGACTATAAAGGCCTCCCCGCCCCATCTTTCGGCTCCTCTCTCTCTGGAGAGTTGGCCCCACAGTCTGTGCCAATAAACAGTTTTCTCTCATTTCCGAGGGGTGTGCTCTTTTCGGCTGCGACCCAACATTTAGTAGTCTCATTAAAATTCTATAAACAAATAAATAAGCAAGACTGTTAGGCTTCAAAACCAAAGGATATACTTCAGTAACTAAGTTCTTCATTCTTGTAAAATTTCTTGTCTGAGTCTGAAAGAATTTGTAGAAACCACAAGATTTTAATTTTGCTTTGGCCAATCTTTCACTCCACAGTGCAAAGAAGAGCATCAAGAGTCAAAGAATTCACTCTCGGGTGTGAAAAGACCAAGTCACCCACCCGTGACCATCCCGTCTCTCTATTCTAAATATTCCTCATAAAGTAATTCTAATGAGCCCGACAGTTAAACAGAAGACACCTGGGAACAGCAGCCTAAAAAAGGCCTTAGTGGAAGTTGTTAGCCTCATAGAAACACGAGCAAACAGCTTGAAATATTTAGTTTTACCCTCTGTAAGTCTCCCGGAGGTGCAAGTCATTTGTCTTGTAATTACCCCCCATCTCCTAGGCCCAAAGTCACCTGCTCAAACTTTCCTCAGCAGAGCCGCGATCCTTTCCATGCATTCTGGTGCAGTGAAAACAGAAGTCCTGGGGTTTCCAGATCTCTGTACAACCACATATGAACTAAAGCATCTGCCTGTTCTCCAACCATTTATTATTACTCAATATGCTACCAGTAAAGGAGAATTTTACCATTGACATCCAAACCAAATGATGCAAAATACAGGTAATAAAATGTGCACTCCTGTGAACTCTCTCACTAATGTGACTTTTCATATTCGGGAGGAATTCAAATATTTTACTTTTAAATATGACTTAGCAGACGCCGGAAGGCATTAAAGACCATGGAACTCGGCACTTGTTCAGTGACATTTAATAAAACGCAGAAGCATCTCTCCTTATCCATGAATGCAAACACTTTTAAATTATTACCAGTAATGGGCCTGAAACCCATTATGAAAAGTGTTTTGGTGGTGTTTGGTTTTTTTTCCCTTTCCCTGGATTTTTCTATCAGCAGCCCCTTGGAACCAGAAACTTGCTATGTCAGCAGAGGGAGATGACGGAATGCACAATTACCCACTTACCTTGCATCCAGCCAGCACTCCTGAGAGCCTGCTGCAGCCAGAGGCCAAAATCATGGAACCTCCCCTGCTCAGCCATATGCCTTGTTTGCGTTTAAGATTCAGATCCTATTCCAAGATACAGATGTGACTTTTCCACACCTTACTGATTTGTAAAAAAAAAAAAAAACCCACAGTAATAAAAGTGCTAGCTAATATTCATGTTATTTATAGTTTAGGATCCCTTTGTGTAGACTTAGTATATGGCATGTAATAGACACGCAGCTTGTTTTTTTAAGTCTTCCCATTTGTCAGTATTTCACAGTGAAACTTCAAGAGAATATGGATAAGTAATAGACTCATTTAACAGGTAATAAAAACAGAACTTAAAGAGCTTTCAAGACTTTCTCATACAGGAAAATGATGCTAAGAGGCCAGTCTCAGCAGCTAAGTGACAAAATTGAGACTATTACCAATATTTTCCAATTGTAATCTGGCGCATGCCACCACCGAGCCTCATTAGGTCCCTGAGCACTTTAACTCTCACCTTTCACAAGCAGCCTGGTGTGGCCATTTCTACCACAACAACTTCTCCCTTCAGGAGGGGATACCTGAAAGAGGGAGGCTACAGGAACTTTAGGGACTGACATGCTGTTCGTTGCTGTTGACAGAAATCCCTGCTCAGTGGAGAAGGCGTGTATCAGAGAATCCATCCCTCAGGAACTGGAGAAACTACCAGAGTGTTTCAGAGGGCAGGAGATTGAAGAAATGGAAGTCACATGGCTCAGTTTCAGAGACCTCACTATGGCCCAATACACTGCATTTCTGGGAAAAGACTAACGTCAGAACTCTGGAAAGATAATTATCACATATTGCAGTCTCAGTACTAAGAGGATCAAGGAGCTGAGAGATCATGAAAAGCTTACCCATGTCCCCCTATCTTCTGCCATTAGCTAAAATGCCTCTGTTTTGTCCCTTGCTTGTTTTATCAAATGTTCTGCTTCTCGTCACACCCCTGACTAGGACAGGTGAAACAGGTGGCAGAGGATGGGATTAATTGGTGTTACTATCAAGAATAAAGGGACTGAAGGGCTCCCTGGTGGCACAAGGGGTTAAGTCTCAGCACTATGAAGCTATTGGCAGCCACTGCAGCACAGAGTTCAATCCCCAGCCAGGGAACTAATCCACATGGTGCAGAAGACCTCTTCCATCTCTCATGCTGCTCCCCTCAGCAGTGTATTTCAGTGGATCTACCTGTTCTGCTCCCCACTCTGTCTCTGGTGAATCCTCTCACCCCCACCACCCCCGTTATTTATGCATAAATAAATAAATTTTTAAAAAAAGAATAAAGGGACTGAGTGCCCTGAGAGATTGTACTCACATTATTGTTTCAGTCTGACAGTCATTTAAAACTTAGTAGAGAAAAGTTGTAATTCATTATTTCTGATTCCACATTATAGGATTCTTAACCTCTATATGATACTGTCTTTATTGAATAAAATGGGGTACCTAAAAATGAAAATAGGAAAGGAAATGAAAAAGAAATGCATGAGAAGCTATTCACGTTCTTTTTTAAAAAGCAAATTCCATTCCCATGTGAAATATGCAGATGATGTTTCCTGCCACATACCCAAAATGTCACTATAAATGACAGCAATAAAACATTTTCTATACTACATCTACACATGTTCCAGCATTGGATGAATGTCTGACTAGAACCACTCCCACAGATGGTTTGGAGGAGGTAAAGACTCTTTGGTGTTCCCCCCTGTCTCGAAATCTGCAAGAAAATAAATATTTGCCCTCTTACTGCAGATTGCAGTATTTTAATGCATCTTGATTTAACAGCAAGTGTCAAAATATGTAACACACAAAGAAGTACTAGAAAGGAGAAGGTAACAATCTCCTGGGGGGAATCATAATAGATATTACTAACTACATTCCAAAGCTGAAAAGGGCTTTTTTTCAAAGACTATTGATGGGGCATGGAAGTTTTCCTTACCAAAGGTAATTTGAGTTGATGACAGAGACAGTTAGAAGGTCTTACTGTCTGCAAAATCAAAGGTGGGTTTATTCCTATTCCCTGGTTTGACCAGTATCATTGGATAATGATACGATTCTAGATTGATATTTATGGCCCATTTGATTAAGTGGAAGAGTTTTGGAAGTAAAATCATAGAGGGGTGGCTCCATGTGCTAGATAATTCTAAGTCATGCAATGCTAATGTCTTTAAGAGTTGAGCTTCTTGAAAGTACTAGATGCCAAAATAGTATACATAGTCTTAACATACATTTTAGATAGTTAAGGAGATATAAAGCTATTGGTTGTGTTTGTTTTAGAAGTTAATGTTTGTTGACCATTTTGTGACGAGTCAAAAATCTATTTCAAAATGATTTACTCAATTATTTATTGTAAGAGTCTCTTATACGAGAAATTAGAGCCCCATATGTTTATGGACAACCCATGAAAACACTGAAAAAGTAATAAGGACATCAATATGAAAATACTTAAACGTGAGATCTTCATCTGATATGTAACTTTAAGGGTGAAGAGTTGCACTGGAGATTTTAAATTAGAAAAAACAACTTTCTTTTTATATAAAGATCTTGTCTATGCTTCATCCTTTCCCTGTTCCTTAAAACACTGGAAATAATGTTAGGTTTTTGTTTTTTTTCTAAAGATCTACATAAGTCCTAAAAGAATTATATACACCCTAAAATTGTTAAATTCTCTAAGTTACAAATTAAATTTTCCACAGAAGGAAAATAACTGGGAAGGATGATAGTCAAAGAAAAAGAAAGTCTGAAATTCAGAACTCAGTTGTCTGAATTTGGTCTGCTCTCTCTCAAACATTTGACACACACATGAAATGTTCATGGGCTCTTGACTTGCCCATAATCCCTATATAGTCAAGAGGTGATAATATCAGAGCAAAAATTTTTATTTTAATAGGGATGAAACTAACACCAGCTACACTAGAAAGCACATATATTTATCATAGAAAGCAAGGACAAAGAAAAATAGAAATAGCTTTGCAACTGACCAATGTGTATGGAGTTAAGAAAAGCCAGTCTGGTAGATTCATGTTCCATGGTTTAAGGTTCAATTCACAGCTTTATTTTTATAAACAAATGAAAACCACTGAGAAGTTGAGCACTGGTCTTCTATGAGACTGAGATCCAATATTAACTAACTGGAAACCATTACCTGTCCTTTCCTGATTCTTGTCCAGTATATTCTACTCAAAATCTGGATTCCTTCCCAGAAAACCTCCATTAACTAGGGAGAATCTTTCCTACATCTGTTCCTTTCTTTTCCTGTTTTTGTGTCTCTTTAGAAATGAATATGGCTAATTATACTAACTTGGGATAACTCAATTTTAGAGTAGAATATTTGTGTGATAAATTATTCTAAGCCAGCACTAAAAATCAAAGTAAAACATCTAATGTCTGGCATTTTGTGACCCACCAGACAGGACTTGAGTATACAATGAGTCAGTTTGCTGTGAGCTGTATTCTCGGTTCTGTGTGCATGGTGAGAGGGTACGCTTGAGGCACTTAACCCTTACCTTTGTTGAAGGAGTGCAAATTAGATGCTTCCACAAATAAGAAAAACAACTTTCCAACTTTGTCACAGTATAAACATTTCTCCCTGAACCTAATGTAATTGAGTCATAAAAAAGGTTTGTAGCATGGGCGGTCAGAATGTAGAAACAGATACAAGGAAGAGGGATTTTATTCTGGAAACCATCACTTCCCAGTCTGGTAAAGACCCTGAAAAGGTAGCTACTCATTGAAGAAATGTTAATTTATTTTCTGTTAGTTATTTATCCTTTAACTTTTTTTTTTGGGGGGGGGGGGCTATGATTACTAAAAATAAATCAATTCCCTCTGTATATTTACAAGTCTTTTAGATGTTGTTACTTGGAGTTAGACTTTGTGGACTTACAAAGCTTAGATTCTATGATCACGAAAGAAGGTATTATTGTGCAATATTACAGCAAAGTAGAGAGGCTTCTGGCTGTAACACATATTTTCAAATCCCTCTCCACACCCAAAGTACACTCTGGAATTTCTTTCAGTGAAACTTGGGTAATCAAGTTCCATTGATTAAAAGGGTGAACATAGAAGAGCTGATGGATTGTCATGTACTCATGCAGAGACTATCTTTGCATTCATTCAATCATTCAAGTATTTATTGAGTACCTGCTCTATATCAGACATTGTTCCAGGATCTGCAGAGAAAACGAAGCACATAAGAGACAAGATCTCTACTTTCAAGGAGTTTATATTCCAGTGGGGAGAGACCCACCAACAAAACATACTTATAAATTTCTGATTGCAGGCCTCCCTGGTGGTGCAAGGGGTTAAGTCTCAGCAGCATGAAGCTATCTGCAGCAGGAGTTCAATCAATCCCCAGCCAGGGAGCTAACCCACATGGTGCAGAAGACCTCTCTTGTCTTGCCCACTGCTCCCCTCAGCAGTGTATTTCAGTCAATCTGCCTGTTCTGCTGCCCACTCTCTCTCTGGTGAATCCTCTCACACACCTAACCCCTTTCCCCCTCCCACCCCCCCCCCCTCCACTTCTGGCCTACACCTATCCCGGCTCTTTTTTGTATAAATAAATAAATTTGAAAATAAATAAATAAATAAAACTTTCTGATTGTATTAAATGTTTCAAAGATAAGAAACCCTGATACTATGAGAGAATATATTTAGAAAGAGTGACTGAGCCAGAAAGAAAAGCTATAGTTGGAAGGCAGCTATGCTAACCACTATACCACCGACACTAGAAAAGCTATAGTCGGATAGGAAAGAAGTTTACCTTGATCCTTCTCAGATCCCTGACTGAGGGGAATAATAAAATATTCCCCTAAGGGGACTGAAAAATAAACTGACAGAGTAGCAGGAGAAAAGCGCACAAAATAATTTCATATAAGTTTTATGGGACACATGAGCCTTAGGAAGGAAATGAAGACCTAAGGAAGCAGACCTGAGTGCTTTGATGCTGGGCCGGAGGAAGACAGTGTTGTGTAGACATATGATGGGTCAGGACATGGGAGGTCGCCCACTGGGAGAAACATAGGAAGGCAGTTTGTTAGGATTCTCATTGGCACCCCTTTGCCTTTCAAGATAAAAGCTCTTCCTTTCTGCTGGATAGAGCACTTCTCCCAAGAAGTTTTCCAGATCTACCTTGTGGAAAATGGGAGAGAAGATCAGAGAGATTGTCCTGCTCTGTCATTTTTTTCAAATTCCTTCCCCTTAAAATATTCAATATTTGAGGTAACATAAACTGAACCCCATTGTTATTCTCATGAAGATTTGAAGAAGAGAATTTCAAAGAGAGAACAGCAGGTACAAAGACCTTGAAGCCTAAAATCCTAAAAGCAATAGATCCTAGTGAGGGAAGGGGAGGATGAGGGGCTAAGGCACTAAAAGGGCATGGAAGGATTGATGCCCTATCTGATTTTCTTATGAGTGGGGAATCTGTCCTAGAAGCCTCTATTTCTGCTGTTGCTTCTGAGAGTTAATGTAATACTGGTCAACACATTATTATAAAGTCATGTTACTGAAATAAAATTAGTTATTTCCTATCAATTTGTATGTGTTCAACACGGCTATGACAGTCAGCTTCTAATTTTGGCTCTAGTTTTTTTTGTAATCTGCAATAAATGGATGCTTACATCATGAAATGCATGCCAATAGTAATAGGCCTAAAGTTAATACCTGTAAAAAATCAAGTCATAGACTACTTCTTAGATTTCTTCGCTTGTCTCTTGTATGGCTGTTCAGGAACAGAATAGATGGAAGACAGTTTCCATTGTGCAAAAGCACAGCCTTAAGACTCAGTTTCGAAGAGTCTAGAAATAGTCTCCATTCTTGTGGATCATGAGTGATTTCTAAGGCAATCATGAGGCCCTCAATATTGGAACAGAATATCAGAATACTTTCCTTTCTGAAGAAAGGCTCCAAGTGCTGGTGGCACTTTCGATAGAAACTCATTGTGACATCTTCTGGAAGATTCCATTGTTGGAGTCTGGATCCTAGCAATTCTGCCTTGTGCTTGGATGAGTTCACATCACGAATCAGGTCATTTAGTTCTTCCCGCGTTAGTCTGTGTGGGGTTGATGATGCACCACAGTGAAAATCTGGATCACTGAATGATGATGGAACAGGAGAACAGGTCGGCTCACCCTTGTCCTCATCAGATGAATCAAGAGAATAGTCTGCTGGAGGTTCTGGAATAGGAAGTCCCTCACCATGTGGAATTGGTCTCAAAGCAGACAGAAGGTTTGGGTAGAATATTCCTGACTTATTTTGCCTCATTATTTTGCCAGAAAGAGGAACCAAGCAGAAGTAATAGTGTTTTATGTGGTTGCTTGGCTCTCTCCACACCATGGGGACTGCAAACGGCATTGATGGTCTTTTGCCATTGAACCACTGTGAAAGTTGTGTTGTACATGGAGCACAGCATGGGCCCATGTACAACATGGGCCCAAGGCTTGTCTTGGTCACAACCTTGCCTCTGAAGTAAAGATGATAAGCCTTTTTCACTTGAGAAGTGATACTTATCTTCTGGTTGGCAATTGTCACTTCCCCACAAATAGAGTAGAAATTGTCCACGCTATTAACACACTTTCGAGGCATGACTGTTCTGTATTGTGCCTAAATGGATAAAATAAGAATAGTTCTATGGAACAGTAGCTTAAACTGCCTTGCGCAAAGTCTGAAATATTTTCAATGCTCAACCTTTCCGACAGGGCTTTCTATAGTGCACTGCTGACGTCAGTTTCTTCAGCAGACACCTGGCAGTACTATTGCCTTGCATCAGGAAATGATGCAATCAACTCTGGATGATGTGTGCATGATGGTATTATGCAATGCGATGCAATATTACATCATTCTAGGCTGATTTAGGATGTTGTTGCAGTCCTACTGGATAAATTTACACGGTGAAACATATAAAATGAATTATATGAAATATCTTCAAAATGAGAGCTAATAAAAAATTTTCAGGGTTATATTCACGTTCAGCACACCAAGATACTACAGATTAGGGCCTTTTTAAGTCAGTAACCATCTCGATGTTGACCAGTGCAATCTATGCTCAAGAGGAGCATCCTTTTTTTTTTTTTTTTTATCAACATATCCCAAGCAACATATCCCAACATATCCCAAGCTGTTTCTTTGTTCACATTTATCCCCCGTTTCACTCCAGCAGTCACTTGGAGTTCTAGTCTGTATTTTAAACTACTATTATTTTCTAAAATTATTTCTAAATATTTCTTACAGACATTTTTGACATGAACAAAATAAGAAAGTATAACAAACTCCATGTTTAAATGATCAAGTAATTATTATTTTTTTTAGGATGGAGCAATCTTTTATTTTTAGATACTTTCACAAAGTGTTTTCTGTAAATAAACCTTCCAGAAAAGAAAACGGAATACAAAAATCAGCCTCCAGCCACCAGCTGCTCTGTTCAGGATGGAGAACTTCCCCAAGCGGTGAGGTAGAGCAAGCACTTCCCTCCCTTAGCTTGAGCTGCAGTCTCTTTCTGGCACCCAGAGGATGCATTGTTTTCTGCTAAAGCAGACCTCCTACAAAATCATCAGTTTTTATTTTGCACTCTTTGCATGGATTCTATCATTCCATGTGCACATTCAATCCATACTTTCTCAAAAGCTTGGCATCAAGCTGGATGCTTGTGGGGTCACTCAGCGTTTGGACTGTCAAGCAGCAGCTAAGTTAGGGCTTCACCTTTTCTGCACATCAAAGAAAGACAAGGCTTTCTGCCTCTGTGCCTATTCTCCTGGCCACTGCTGTTGGATAACCTAGCAACTCCTTAACTGCACAAGCAATACAGGATCTCTGTAGATAATACAAAAGAACAAACCAAGCAAAATCCACTCTATATAGATAATATACCTACAAACTATACAGTTCAATGCTATAGCTCACCAATATATATACTCAAACTTACTTGTGTATGGGTATGTGTATGTATATACAATACATGTAATATACACGGTGGTATATAGTGGGGGTTTTCTTGTCTGTTTCTTGCTTTTGTTGTCATGGATAATGTCATACAATGCTATTTTGGAAGCAAAGACAAACCTTTAAGTCATTTCCTCTACTCACCCCTCACCCTTCCCATGGAATTCTCCATTGTACATGTGATCACGACACATTTATTTTGACATAATTCCTAATGTTATTCATCCTTTGTGCATGTTTAGCACAGCAGAACTGCGTTGTGTTGAGAATGATCTCCATACTAGTAAACCATCTACATAGTTGGAAACTGCAGGTCAGCCCAGTGGCTAGGAATGAATGTGGCTGTGGTTCTAATTCTCACTCTGCCTTTTAGCCCTCTGGAGACATCAAGTTTTTAACCTTTCTGTGGGTCAGTGTCATGGCCAGTAAGATGAAGAAACAATAGTTTCTACCTCCTACCATCATGGATTTTGTAGACCAATGTATGTATTCATGGTGCTTGTCACATACATGGTCTCAATAAATGCTGCAGTTTTTATTATGGACACATTTGTTATTGGTAAACTGAACATTCAACCAAATGACAACATCAATGATAGTGATTTACCTTCCCAAAGGTTGTGTGTAGCACTTGCAGCAAGTCATGGCTATAAACTATATTAATCAGAAAGCACATTTATTTATTAAGTGGTTAGTTGAAGTTAGACCATGATGTCACGTTGGCATTCTTCTTTATCAGTCAGCCTATCTGTTGTAATAGGCTACTTAAATAGCACCATTTAGCAATGCTACATTTATGCTGAAATATTAGGTCCTGGTCTGTGTGCAACAGGATATTTGACTGACTCTCATTCCCAGGTGGGAGAAGGAAAAACCACTGGTGTAGTCATAAAAAAAACTTAATTACCTCTCATTAACCGGAAGTCCTGAGCATGTGAGAGAAGAGAGACTCTTGCCAACACAGACCTTTCTCACAAGTTTATCTGAGCTACACTTCAAAATTACCTACCTATTAGCACTGAAAAAAAATCATTAAAAGTAAGAGAATATAGTTTCCAAAGGAAGAAAGTCATCCTTTTAGTAATTCTACCTTGAAATTTTCCTCCTACTCTATTTTGCTAATATACTTTCATCTGCATTAGATGGGGAAAAAATGAAATAAATGAATATAGAATTAGAGAAACAGCAGAGATTCAGCAAAAAACAAAAACTGGAGAAGATGACTTACTTTGTCAATTTAACTTTAAGGTGAGATTTTAAGGAAAATAATATTCTATTGTCCTCTGCTATAATCAAGAGGAAACATTGAGATGTTAACATCTCTGTTGAGCTCTCTTGTTGAAGCGTGATTCAATGACTAGCAAATTATTTTGAAAATCTAACATAATACTAAATTCCTCCCATAACACTGTAATCCCTAAGGATCAGCTTCCTCAAATGTATTTAACTTGGTATTGCTTCAGTGTTACAACTCATCAGAAACAATCATGCTATGTAGTAATTAAATTTGCAAAAACAGATTTGTAAACGAATAAAGATTCCATTGAAATTCTTTGGCATTCAAGTGCTCTTTTTAACTTTCCCTTTGTCTTGCTCCCTCTACTTCTTTCTCTCTTCACATCTTCCCATTTCACCCTTTTACTTCCCACTTTCTTTTCTTTTACAAATGACTGGATTCCCTCCCTCCCTTCCCCCATCAACCCCCCCCCACTACACACACACACACACACACACACACACACACACACACACACAC